>OMKK01036547.1:0-13504 GCA_900302305.1 Polymixia japonica | reverse complement strand
ACTATTTGATCCATGTCTGTCTCCGTCTGCCAGGCCAGCTAGATGGATGTGGTGCTGTGACCCTGGTCAGTCTGTAGAGTTAACTGGCTGTCCCTTAGTCTTCTATCTCTCTATGTTTGACACGTCAGCTCTCCTCTGTTAGTATGATGTGCTGCATCCTCTCCATCCATATCTCCTCATCAGCTTCATGTGGTTTCCTCACCTCGCTGGATACCTAGAAACTGCAGGTGATAACCAGTCTCTTCCTGTTGCTTGCTATTGATTCTAAAGTGTTAAATGTAACACTTTACTAATATATACTGTATATCAGTTTGATTTAGCGCTCCATAGTTCCCATCAGTTATGAGGGAGTTGATCTGCATTACTGTTCATTAGTTCTGGGACGTCAGAATTGACTGTTGATCCTCCTGGATGAGCCCACTGGATCATGAAATTCAAATGGTTCAACGTTTTAAAATGTGCTGGTGTGGTAAAGTTTTGTAGTTCAGAGGTTCAGAGGACAAGTGTCTAGAGTGCTGCTTGTTGATTGGCTCAGGACTTTTATGTGTTGAAGCGTTCTCATCACAAACACTTGAGAAAGAGACGACCTGAGATTGCCAGTCTTATTGTAGAGTAATGTCTCAGAGGCCTGACTGAGGTAACAGAAGTCTCTTGGGCGCTCATCCTCCTGTGTTCGGTTGGAGGAGTTCACAAATTACTCCATGGTGTCGCCCCTCGTCTGTAAAACAGCCTTGAGGTTGTATTTTATTATTCCTGACAACCAGAGGCAGTGCTTAGCAGTGGATATCACTGGTCTCAAGCTGTCAATCATTTCTACCAACAAAGATGTGTGTGACCAAGGTAGGGTTACTCGTCTATGAATGCCTACATCACAGGGTACCAGGATCAGCCAATAGCAGATTGCAATTGCAATAGCATGCTTTTAACCTTTTAGATGTTGGAAAACACACAAAAATGTTCTAGGGTTTAGTTACTCTTTAATGAACAATCTGCTGGTAAATTTCCATGTATGTATTTCCACAGAGTTAAGTCAGAGTTTATCTCAGCTCTCCCTCACAGAGGATCTGGTCAAATGCTTTATTTGCATTTTTTTTTCAAATGCTCTGCTGTTGGATGTGGTGAAAATTTGGTAAATACTCCTAAAAAAAGTGAACAAACAAGTAGGTCAAAGGACAGAGATGTCAAACCCAAAAAAACAGCCTATACCATCGACACAACTGACCAGTAACCAAAAGGCATCACCGAGAAAGACAGAAAGAGCCTGGGTTAGGAAGTGGCAGAACGAACAGAGAGAAGCAACAGAGCCAGAAGCAGCAGATGCGTTAAAGGATGCAGTACAAAATATCCAATTGCAGAAATAACAGAAAATAAACAAATGAAAGTGGAGATAAGGGTAGCGCTGTGGTTGAAATTCTAGCAAAGGTGGAGGAGCTCACCGGGGATAAAGCCTCACCGACCACAGAGGATGTTGTCGAGGTCATGAACTTCCAAAAGATGCTTGAATGCTGATCAGAAGAAACCAGGAAGAAATTCTCACAGAAAGAACATGCAAAGACAACACACCAAATAAGGACATCCTGAGGCAGATACATATATACTGTATATAAAATGGCCTAAAATAGATATGATCATGCGACTTACCAACTGTATGTTTATGCTGAATCCTGATGAGTAATGTGTAAATGAGATGTATCCTCAAACCCTATACACAGCTTGTAAGTGCTAGAGGGACTTAGAGGACTTATTTAGATCTCTGAACATTACTATACATTGTATTCCATTTCTCGTTCGTAGTGACTGCAGAAAAGAAAACTTTGTATAACAACATTCCTGATTAAAATGTATATTTTGGGGATAAGTGAACCTTTAGGTTCTGGTCCGAAGTCTCTTTTCAGACTAAGTCTCTCACCAGAGTAAACTATCTCGCTATATTGCTCTTGGAAAACTATTTCCTAGCAAAATATTAAAATCTCAGATAAGAACATTTGTGTAACCCAGACACATAAACAGAACACTGGTTTGTGAAAACCAGTGTTCTGTTCTGAATACCATAAAATAAAACAATAAAGACTGTTGTGGAACACAGGGAGGTAATAAGGGTTTCTTACCCTCCAACCTCTATATGAGGTATGGAGACAGAATAAACTTGGGTTCACAGCCTCTATTTAAGGTCAGTGTTAGCCGGTGACTTAAATCCACAGACAGGCAGTGAGTAATAAATGTAGTATTATCACCTAGCCATAGATTCACAACACCGCCTTTGACGTCATTGCTCCCTGTAAACGCACAACCCAGAGTAAGATGAGGAGATTGAGATTACATGTGTAGCGGGTGAGTGATTGCGTAGTGATTATTTCTAGAATTTGATCCCAGGTGCGTGCAATCACTACGCAAACAGATGTCAGATGTCAAACAGCGCCTTGGTCCACATAAAGTGGAATACTGTGGAATTGTTTACCATTATCCGTCCGCTCGGCCAATTCTGTTGATTGTTTTAAAAAGTCCCTCAAAACTCATCTTTTTACATTGCTGTAAAAAAAATAATTGTTTCTTTCTTTTACTTTTTCTGTGACTTCTATTACTGTTTTACTGAGTCACTGTTGCTTGCTGCTCTTTATTTAGTGTTTGTGTCCATGGTCTTTTACATTTTTATCACTGGTTTTATTCGTGTTTTACTTTCGTTGTCTTCTCAGATGCTGCTGTATTGTACTGCATCTTCCACTGTAGTCGTCTTCTTTTATCGTTTATGTGAAGCACTTTGTAGCCTCTGGTTTGTGTACTAGGCTATATAAATAAAGACTTACTTACTTCAATCTAATCAAGCTAATCCATCACCGTCTCGTTATTTTTGATCTCGATCTTGCGTAGGGTACATGCGTACAACTGTCTAGACTTTAAATGCTTATGAATATTCATGTCAGTCAGCTAGAAGGAGAAGGCAGCGCTGTAAGACACACCCTTACTTCCTCTACTGCAGCCAGAGGTGAACACATTTACAAGACAACATTTTCCTCAAGAAGTATGTCTTTAATGAGTTTTTTTTTTTTTTTAAGTTTCAAACAATAAGAATAAAAACATCAAAAACAAGAGAAGGTATTTTAAACATTCAGGTGTCCGATTAGACATCTCTGCCAAAAGTCTTCTTCACTGAAACGTCTTCCTATTAAAGAGCTGTGAATCATGAAGAACAGCTGACCTTTAACCCCTGAGCCCACCATGGGGCCGGTGCAGCATAGCCCGCCTCCTCTGCAGTCTCTTGTGTAAGGTAGGGAAATGTCAGAGTGTGGTGTAGCAGCGCCACCTAGTGAGAGAGAGGGGACACGGCGCATGAAGTCAAAACGTCCACATCAAACACCGAGCGTCACAGACAACACTGTAAAGGGCTCGCTGCTTGGGAAAATATGCCTTGGTTTGGATCCTAGAGTGACATTTTTAAGATTTTCACGAGCATTTACCTCAGAAAAATCATCGCCCTCAGCTTTCCTAATAGCTGACTCTGCCATCCAGTTCCTCAGCACGTATCTAGGATTTACATCTGTGGGAAGATTTAAAGCAATTTAGAAGCGATTAATAGCTTAAATAGCTTAAAATCTTGTTCTGTCAAGGTCAATCATCGCCACAAGACAACCATCTGTGAGAATGAATGTCTTCTCCTTTGTTGTTGTCCTTCGGTAATAAGTTGTCCAACGCTCCAACTTATTACGTGTTATATATCATGTATTAAGATAAATACAATTTTGAATACTCAGATTCATCATGGTCTCAACCGACATTACCATGTTGATTCAATGGCTTACTTTTCATCCTGTGTTGACGGTCCTCATCACAGTCATCTTTATGTCTGAATAAATGGAAAAATAAATATATACTTTATAATTAACTGCATTGCCAAACATCCATATGTTGCAAACAGTTTTTTTTTTCCCACACACACACAAAAGAACCTCTAAAGTGAAGAGATGCTTACGACATCATCTGCTGAGGCAAAAGTACTTTTGAAATGAACTTGCAGTAGGGTCTGACATCACACCTTCCCCTTACCTGCCCAGCCGGAGGAGGTACCTGCTGAGCCACTCAGAGAAGAGCTCGTGGGACGACAGGCCATAAAGAGCCCACATCTCCTATAGAGACAAGAGAAAGAATCTCTAACTATTAGTCCGGCTAACTAAACCCAACGTTCAGCCCATCAGTAGGTATGCCGCTCACACAAGGTGTTTGTCGTTACATCTGGCCGTAGCGGAGCGTGTGTGCAGCTATGACTCTGAGTAATTTGCGGTTCAGACAGGTTAAGTCTGGACGAGGGGTTAATCACCTGTGTGAAGACTCCTTCGTGCAGCTGCTGGGCCGAGGCTTCGCTGAGCTGCCTGAAGGTCATGGTGAAGTCTGAACGCGTGTCCTCCATCATCTAGGGATTCCCAGTCAATCACAAACAAACTATGTATACAAATGTACACACAGCTGAACTGCCTTTTTTATTCTTTAAGTCGAACAATGTGAAAGTTTCAGCCCACTGAAGAAAACAGACATGCGTCAATGAATCGCTCACCTTAAGTAGGAAGGCAATGAGATATCTATCATCCTCCTCCTCACCAAGTAATCCCAGTTTTACCTTAAAAAGCTGGTGAAATCTGAAATACACCAACGTGGTTAGGAAATGACAACAACAGGTAACTTTATTAACATTAATATAAACATTACTGCTTCATTCGGTAAATTCTGTAATATACAGTAACACAAAGAACAACACAAAGGACAGAGAGATGAATGCGTCACATACAACGTACCTCATCTGGTAAATATCAGCGTACCCTTTTAACGCATTTTTACCCCTGGGTAAAGACAAGGAGAGATATCTGTTTAGGCTAATACTTACATCGCAACAATCTTTAATATGACAATCTCAAAGATCTCGGAGGATTTTAATTTAAATAAATGTCTGTTATCGCTGAATGAGGTAACACAATGGTGATTGAGCCTATGGCCCACTGGATGAAAGCCCTTGTATTTGTAGTATTATGAGTATTAGCGACTTATTATGAGTATAAGGCGACTTTCCTGTCACACATTCAAATTAGCGTTAGTGACGCGTTTTCCCTCTGAAGTGAGGTCCAATTACACACCTGCAATTACCACTTTTTGCCATAGGTGCCGCCAAAGACAACGAAACGGAGATCTTCGAGATTGCCACTTTAATGTAGGACAACCCATGTCTTAATATACTGACCGCTGCTGCTGTTTAAGGGTGAGCACAGGACTAAGAGCTTCTAGTAGTTTCTCCAGGTTGAACAGTCCAACGTTGGGCTGAGCTCCAATGCTGTACCTCCCCTCGTCATCAGATGTATTTGGAACAAAATCTGCAGAGAATGAGGAAAATCTCTCATTTTTTACTATTTTACAGAATGCCAACAAAAACCAGAGAAAGAAAAGAAAACAGCTTGAGTTATTTATGGAAGGAAAGAGGACACACTGTACGTACTAGGGTTATACGACTCCATGAAGCCAAACGGTCCATAGTCAATGGTGATGGACAGGAGACTGAAGTTGTCTGTGTTGCACACGCCTGTTGTTATGGTGACACACAATATTATAAGAGTTCATAAAAGTCATCATAAAATAATCAGCCAATAATCACTCACCGTGTGCAAACCCGACTGACATCCACTGGGCGATCAGATGTGCCGTTTCATTTACCACCTTGGCATAAAATACCTAGGAATATAGAATATGCAACAATAAGCAATATGTCATATGCATCCTATTGCTTGCAAGTAAGCTACATAATTACTTAACTACTAGCCATGGAGCTAATTCCGGAGCTAACTTAACTTTAGCATGAACTTAAAGATGTCAACCCAGTCCTGTCTGATGAATTACTCTGTGTTGCCCGTTATACTGAATGGAAATCCCAGCGTCAGTGGCGACATTTCGCGGAAAAGATCAGTTCCGGCGCAATGTTGTTACTAAATGTCAATGGCACGTCATTTTCTAGCACCGATTTCTGAACCATGAACCATCACTCGACATGATCACACACGAACACCGGTTGCTTTGAACGGGGTTTCTGCGAAAAGTGTTGTGGAAGTGGAACCTAGCGAACTGAACTCTGGGAATTGTTCTCCAAACACTCAGTGGCTGTGGAAAGTTCCGGAATGTCACTTTAAAGTAACAAAAAATACCCAACGGCAACATATGAAACAGATGAACACTTCACTGCAACCGATTGATGGGGAGCTTCTGAAATACCAAGAGACACTTTGCCATGTCCTCATTCAGTTCACTGGAATTTAACACACTGTAGGCCTGGATTAACCATTTCAGCAAATGCATACAAAAGGTTTGAAATGTTTTACAGTATATTTGACCAAAAGCCTGGGCTAGGGACAAATCATCTTCTATGCTCAATAGCATGAGAAAAATAATTTAATAAATTCCACATTACTTACCAAATATTTATCCGGGTCATTTGAGTTAATGGAAGGAAAGTGTTCTTCAATCACAAAGTTCAACAATTTCCTGAAAGTAATATGATGTTATACGTCACAACACAGGTAATAGTAAATCATAGCCTGTAGTGGCTATGGCTAAAATGTAATCCAATGCATAAGATATATAGACCATAGAAAGGTATCTGATAAAGTAAAGAGCCTAACCTCAGAAGATCTAGCTCTCCAGTTTGAGCTAAAATTTCTAATGATCCGATCCGGAACCATGACTTGGCCAGCCGGAGAACAACAGCTCCTGGATATAAAACTCAAAATATTCAGCTGTGATGTAGATCATGTCAATAGATAAACCAGTCAACTGCTACAGAAAAGACAAAACAAACAACAACCACATGTTTGCGTGACTTTACAGTACCTCTCTCTTTCTTGACATTGCCATTGTAGAACTGATCCCTAATTACTGGCTCCTCGCTTACAATAAGACTAAAACGAAAATAAACAAACAATCAAATACACGATCAGCTCAATAACAGTGAAGTCGCTATTAAACAGTCTAAAGGTCAAGAGAAGGTCATGTAGCTCATAACTAGATTGAAATTCCATTCAAAATATCTGGCCTTTTGCAGTTGTCAAATACAGTTTACCAGCTGTCAAAATCTAAGGTTAGGTAGTTCATCTTAAAAAGATTTACAAAGCTTAAAGTTTAAGCTTAATCAGTGTCTTGAACTGAAACATCCTAATTCAACCATTTGTTTGTTTACTGGAAGCAGGTGGTAGTATATATGTAATAATGTGGAACCAGGTTTAACGATTAAGTATACCATTACCAGCAGACTGTTCACATTGAAGTATACTCAAACAAGACAGTCGTGTAACCATACATATTCATCGGTGTCCTTCTTACCTTGCAGCCCTGCTAGTTGGAACACCCAGGGAATGCATAGCTTCACTGCACAGGAATTCCCTGACGGACGAACGGATCACAGCTCGACCGTCTCCAGACCTGCAACGAAACGCATAAGCAAGACAGAGACAAAAGACGCAGGCGTACACTACATGAAATTAACTATAAAGTAAAAATTGTTTTCCTTCTCCATCTATTGACACATATTAAACATTTGATTCAAGATGAAATTATGTTGTTTCAAACACTTTACCAAAGTGAAAAACACATTAGACATTTAAGATAATTAAAAGCAAGACACTTTTTTGCTTAAAGTGGCAATCTTGAAGATCTCCGAAGATTTTCATTTAAATAAATGTCTGCTAAGTCACTATCTATTGCCGAATGAGGTAACACAATGGTGGTTGATCCTATGGCCCATTGAAGAAAGCCCTTGGATTTGCAGTATTATGGGTATTAAGAACCGGGTGTCTGTGGCGACTTTCCCACCATGCATTCAAATTAGCGTTAGTGACGCGTTTTCAATTTGAAGTGAGGTCCAAAAACACACCTGCAATTACCGCTTTTCACCATAGGTGCCGCCAAAGAGAACGAAACAGAGATCTTCAAGATTGCCACTAAGATTAACTTGAAGCAACCTGAAAAATTATGTAGCTCATTTATGAACAATGTAAACAAGATGAAGGAACAGAGCCAAAGGGTGAAGAATAATTGTCCACTATGTCTGAATATCAGATTAAAAGAAAAACCCCAAACATGTTTCTGTGTTTCAGTCATCTGCATTTACCAATATGAATTTCTGTACCTCTTGTAAGCTCTCACGTGTTGGAAAATATAGTACAGAAGCTAAAAAGTAAAATGGACCAGAAAGAAAAAAAACAAACAAACACAACATACCGCGAGAATGGACTTTTCCCAGAGCCTTTGAGTTGGAGCTCCCATATTTCTCCCCTCCTGTAAATTCGCAGAAAGGAGAATGAGTTGGGGCTTATGCAAGTAATTCCCACTACATACGAAAGAAGTAATACCTTACCTGTTAGTATACTGGCCAAGTAAATGTGCCCGGCCATCTCCCAACTGCCCTGCCCAGTAGCCAAACTATAGGAGTAGAGGGGGGACGGAAACAGTCATATATGCATGAATAGCTCCTCGAGGATGACTTTTCATTCAATGAATTTAACAAAGTAACACAAGTGAAAAACAGACTCTACCTGATACCCCCCGTATCTGTGTGCGAGAGGAATTGATCCCGGCAGCAGTCTTCCACCACTGGCATAATGCAGAAAATCATCAGACTGGGTCACAGCGACCTCCAGATCTAAGATAGCCTCAATGACGCTCTACTGAGGGAAACGGTATGGAGAAAAGTTGATTTTTCAAATCTGAAAAGTTTTTTTTTTTGTTTAACACAACGCAGGTTGATATTATAACATCACCTTAGAAAATGCTGCAAGTCTCAGCAGTCCTGTCAGCGGAGTTGGCATAGATTTGGAAAAGATGCAGTTCTTCACAGTACGAACAAAGTTGCCCTCAACCTTGTCAATTGGTAAAGTTTCTGCAGAGAAGACCGACGACAACAAGCTTTAATTTAACACCATTGCTATCTCATATTTCTTATTTACCTGTATTACCTGTGTTATTGTAAAGCACTTTGTGCTGCATTTCGTGATATGACGTACTATATAAACCAAGCTTATTATTATTAAGCTATGCATTGTATGTATACACGATATCGCACTGCTCTATCTATATTGAACCATAAGGACACCAAGGCAAGGGATTTTACCTATAAGCTTCGTACAGGACACTTTTAAGTTGTCCAAGTCGTGTATGCGGTTTGCTAAACTGATGTTCAATCTGGACTTCACAACTCGTGGACCATCTTGGCTGTTAAATGCATTGTCATCATGACTGTGGCAGTCAGAGCCATTACTTTCACAAAACTCCAACAGATCCACAGGTTTGTGTAAACTGGCCCCTGCTACAAGAGCGCAGAATAACACACGCTGGATACTCCACATTGTCAGCAACTGCGTTGGATCTAGCCTGAAAATCTGACAAATGATGAGCCGACCGCCCCTATTAACTGTTTTAGAGAGATCCACACAGTAACATAGCTGGTCTTCTTGTCTCTTCTCTAAATATTTCTAGTTAAAAATAAGAGAGAACAGTATTGCCTAGAGTGCTCTACTAGGATATATTGTCCATCCTCAACCACAACAATCATCTTAAATTGCCATCACATCCCCGACATAGTTTTAATTTATACAGGACTCCACTCCCCTTGTCTACCAATGCTGGGAAATCACATCTCATAATTAATACCGGCTCCTGTATCGTTTACTTCCGTGTTACGATACGTCACAAAGTGTCACCGATTACTCTTTTCCGGTTCCCGTGTAAATTTTATAACCGGGCCCCCAGAGGAATGCGTGGATATATATATTCCATCTTCAACCACAACAATCATCTTAAATTGCCATCACATCCCCGATATAGTTTTAATTAATACAGGACTCCATTCCCCTTTTCTACCAATGCTGGGAAATCACATCTCTTAATACCCGCCTCGTGTATCGTTTACTTCCGTGTTACGATACGTCACAATGTGTCACCGATTACTCTTTTCCGGTTCCCGTGCAAATTTTATAACCGGGCCCCCAGAGGAATGCGTGCAGTGGGAACATGGCGGTTCCGTGGAGGCACTGTTGGAGATGGAGTCCAAACTGTACTACTATAAGTTTATTAGAGACGGTATGCCCATTTAAGGCAAGGTCCGCCGCTTTCTCCAGAGGAACCGGCCGCGTCGCTGGACCGGGGACCGAGGTAACGTGCGACGCGCTGTCAGACCCTGAGAAGGTCAAACGGTGGAGCTGTCAGTCACGTCTCATTGTATTGAATTCAAAACCGTTATTTTGTCTTAACGTTGCAATGCAACTTTGATCTCGTCTCTCCTTTTTAAGACAAAACATGTTTTTGTTTTTTTTGCAAGAATTCCCGTGATCTGTGTAAATGAATGGCGTCTAAGTTCCGGGAGGGTGTTGGTTTATTGGAAGCTTGCTGTGCATGCATTGACCACTTAAAGGTCAAGACCTGTAATTGACATTGCAGGACAATTGCACTAAGCCGTATCCTTCACCTTCTTAGTGAGCTGTCTTCCTGATGCTATATCCACCTGGCGTAGAATAGCTGACCTCCTGGCTAAGTCACAGCACATAGCGTGTTAGTTGTTTTATGTTCAGATCTTTCAATAAACGCTTCCTCTGTGGCAGCTGACACACAATCGCATGTCCATGTGCCGTGTGTGTTAATTCTGTGCCACTTCATTCATTCAGTGACAATTCAATTCATTGTGCTCTTTAGTCGACAATAAAGTGATTATGATCACGTTGTCTGGTTTGTGAAAGAGGAAAGAGTCTAATGTGCCAGTGTTGTGATAGCCTCTACCTGCTTCATTCATTAATTGGTGTAATGTCATTTGACCTTTCAGGGGCTGCCCTCAGCACGTCCTGTACATGTAAACTCAATCTTTATTTCATCTCGAACCAGGTAAGTTTTCCTGAGATGAGCCTAGGTCATAGGCTGCAGTGTGCCTGAGTTTATATAAACAAACTGTTTACTGCTGTTTTGTATCTTGGTACATTTTCCACCTTATTTCTCGATGGTGCCTACTACTTATTTGTTTTTCCGTCAGGGACAAATCGAGGTGGGTGTACCCTGCACCGCACTTCTGCTGTTGCAAGAAGATCCACAGTGATGCAAAGCTGAAGGACCCCTTCACGCTGGCTCAGAAAGACTTGACCCATTTATACGATGACATAAGAAAAGTAGGCCTATTTTCTGTACCACATGGCTTGGAAGTGTTAGACATTAGACATCATATATGCTCTGCTCTTGTCTCACGTCCTCATATGGCTCGTTTCTAACATTGTGGGTATTGTGGAAATTGTCAATTTGGACTAAGTGTTGACTGCCAATGAATAAAAACGTGTCGATTTTTTTTTTTGTTACATTTTGTTTCAAAGGAGTTGTTTGTATCCAAAGAAGAGCTGAAGTCTCTTTGCGACTACTACTTTGACGGAAAAGGCAAGGCCTTCCGACCCATGATAGTAATCTTGATGGCCCGGGCCCTCAACATCCACAGCAACAGAGATGGGTAAGACATCTGGCTGTATTCCAGTTCATAATGCCACTATTGGCCTACTTGCCACAAAGAAATCCATTCATCGCTGTGCCATTTCCCATTCAATTAACCCAACTAAAACAGAGCTAGGGGTAATACACAGTTAAAAGACTGAAGGTGTACCACACCCTATAACGGCCTATTTTATTTCTTTACGATATGAAACGTGATCCAGTGTGTTAGTTAACTCATCCGTCTCTCTCTGTAGAACTTTGCTCCCAGGCCAGCGGTCCATAGCAATGATCTCAGAGATGATCCACACTGCCAGCCTGGTGCACGATGACGTCATCGACGGATCGGACAAGCGGAGGGGGAAGAGCACCATCAACGAAGTGTGGGGTGAACGGAAGGTGCGGGGGAGATCACCTGGCCTTGGTGCAAGCGAATCCTTTTCTGCCATTCTCCTTAGCTCGTCGTTGCCTTCAGTAACACGTCTCATTCATTCTAGATTATTCTAGGGATTATTCTAGATTGTAACTGGGTGCTGTGACTCCGACTTACGCACTCTTAACTATTGGCTGCCTGTGTACTACTATTTATGTAGTGTGTTGGCTAAATGCCGAAAATATACCTGCAGAAAACGGGTTAGCGGAGGGGGTAAGTGTCTGAACCTGCGTGGTGGCGGCGCACGGTATAGGCTAGCCTGCTGCAGTTCTGGGGAGGGGAAGCACGACTATGCCAATTTGCTAAATAACACACATTTATTACACATTTTTAAACATGCAATCTACTCGATTACTTTCCAACTCTGGCAGTTTCACTTCTTATTACACAGAGATCCTATACAATAGACCGTCTTATTATAAGTTAAAATGATCGGGCTTTAATGATTTTTTTATTTCACACAATATTGTATTTCATAAAAGTGTATTTTTCTTTTGTGTGTTAGTGGAGGGGGTCAGCAATTCAGCTGAGCCCCCCCGCCCCTCCGCAATAGACAGCTGGGGGAAACCCTGTATACAATCCTGCGTTATGTCATTGTGAAAAGGCTTGTAAGCTTTATATTGGGAATTGGTAATAGCACTATACTAATGTTCTTTATGTCGTATGTCCTCTCTTCCAGGCTATCCTAGCAGGAGATTTCATCCTCTCGGCTGCCTCCATGGCCCTGGCCAGAATCGGCAACAACACAGTGGTGTCTGTGTTGTCACAGGTCATCGAGGACCTGGTGCGAGGTAGAGCACTTTACTTGGCTTCGTTCACTGATACGAGTCAGTATTTTTACGGCTACAGTTGCGACAAGATGACTTTGCTGCTCCAAAGGTTGACAAACACGATCGATGGTGAATGTCCTTTCAGGCGAATTTATGCAGCTGGGTTCAAAGGAGAACGAGAACGAGAGATTTAAGCACTACCTCGAGAAGACCTTCAAGAAGACCGCGAGTCTCATTGCAAACAGTTGTAAAGCAGTATGTACGTTCTATCTCCGCACAGATGATGCTGGCTTAAGTAAAAGCCTTGTTTCTGAACTGTTAAAGTTTTTGTTGACTGGCTCTCCTTCTCTACTCAAGGTATCCATTCTGGTGAACTCTGACTCGGAAGTCCATGAAATAGCGTATCAATATGGAAGGAACGTTGGCATTGCATTTCAGGTGATTGTGTTGTTTCTCTTCTCTCTTTATGTGTTGAATTTTAACATCCATCTGTTACTCATTTGATGGATGAAACCCAATTCCCTGTAAGAAATAATAAAGCAATTAACCCCAAGAGGAAGGGGTTAATTGCTTTTCTACAACAGTTAGACTACTAGATATTCTTAAAAAAAGACACATAGTTGTGAAATGCAATCATTTATTTACGATTGTAGAATAAATTGTAGAATATTCATCCGCGACAGAATATAGTTCTGTGTAATGAGATTGATTGGAAGGCGCATTGATACAGAAAAATGCGGTCCCAAGCGGGATATATCGTGTGATTTACCCCGCAAAATGGAGGTTACGTGACGCTTACTAGCCAATCAGAATCATGGAT
>OMKK01036543.1:0-14006 GCA_900302305.1 Polymixia japonica | reverse complement strand
GATAGCACCCCCCCCCCCCCCCCCTCCGCTGATGTGTCGCTGTGCATGGAGTGGACTTCCTTGTTTACCACAGCGAAGCGCATGTCTATCAGTCATCTGTTCAAGTGATCGCATCGCGCGCACCCCCAACCCCCGCTCCGCTGATGTCTCCTCTTTTCATAAACTCTGTCACGTCCAAAGTATCGGTATCGGCGATACTGCCCTGTATTTACTTGGTATCGGATCGATACCAGAACTCCAAGTATCGCCCACCCCTAATTTGGAGTGGGTGGTTTCCGCAGTCCTATGTTTATGAAAATGCGCATGTCAGGCGACTTCCGCCAAATGCACTGCTGTGTTAGTGACAGACTTGTGTAGCACCTCCGACATGCAGGGGGGGCGAGCGCCCGCTCAGCGCTGCTTGCAGCTTTAATTATTGCTATTTTTACCACTGATATGAAGATCATGAGTCGGCAGAGAGAACCTCCTTGGCGGAGAGCAGTAAAATAACCAAGATACTTACAGGCCCAATCTCAATGTCCACACTCACGGACTCACGGACTTTGAAGCGTGTTCCTGCTGTCCCACTGTCAAATCGTTAAGTGCATGAGGGCTTTCTCGCAGACTTTTTATGTACACTTTCGGTAGGTCCGCAAGGGAGGTGTTAAAAAAATGGTGAACAAACACGGAAGGAACAACTACAAGAAAAAAAGATGGTACATAAAAACAGAGGAATGTAAGAATAGGTTATATTACACACCTAGTTTATTAATCAACCATTTATTTTCATTTTTGCCTAACAATGCTGTTTTGATAGAGCCAGTCCCTTAAGTGCCTTAGCCGTGAAGAAAGTAAAAAATATAAAATAAAAAGTCCCAAACCCACAATCGTAGGTAGCGTTTTGGTGTAGTCAGGGTAACGTGATATGTCGCTATCCCATACTATTTATACCATTTATTCCATTATTACCATTTCGAGCCCTGACGTCAATTAAGTCTATCAGGGTTTAGGCCTTAGGGGGGACGTTGAGATCGGGCCATAGTTTACCGCTAATGTTCAAGAAGAAAAATCTACACCGGAAGTCTATCGGCGTCGTATTATTTACGTAAAGCTAACAGAAAGGTCGAACAATTTCTGATTGATTTCTCTTTCAAAATAAAAGCCAAAAATGGCCATTAGTATACATTTAAAAAAATATCCGGTTGTATAACATAACTTTTCATATTTAACAATTGTATTGTATCACTCATATCAATCAAGATTACCCAATGATGATTCAATCCAGTCCTGTCTGATTATTTACCCATTATACTCTGGAAATGCTAGTGTCAGTGGCGACATTTCGCGGAAAGGACGTTTTTGGCATAGGAAGTGGTAAACCGAACTCTGGGGATTGTCATTCAAACACTCAATGGCTATGGAAAGTTACGAATGGCCACTTTAAATACTTTGTGTGACTATCAAAAATCTCAGTTTGTCATAAGGACTTGTATTTTGAAAATACGAACCGGAAGTAACGGACACGCTGCTTGTTTGAAGCTAATGTTATGGTTGTACTTTGTAAGGCCTGCGAACGTCAGTTAGCTAGTAAAGCTAGTTAGATAAGTTAAGTTAACCCAATCAGCTGATGATTTAAAAGTTTGTAAGCGTAACATGGGGAAGACTAAACAGAGAACGAAAGGAAACGTTCGGGTAAGTGCCAGTTCATTTAGAATGCTGAATAACCCACTAGCCTGTCTGACTGTAGCTTACGGGTCAGTAACGTTATCTGTTTCGTAACTTTTTCCAACTGGTGACTGTGAGACAAAAGTGACCAAACACCACTCCTGTCCGTTCTCCTAGCCGTCTAGCAGTGGCCGGGCTGCTGAGCTGCTGGCTCGGGAGAGCGGCGTCGTGCCGGGCTTTGTTGGCTTCGGCTCCTCGGCAACTACAGAGCTGGGCTATGTCCCCGCTGTCCACGGCGCTGAGGAGATAGACAGCCTCGTAGATGCTGACTTCCGCCTGGTCCTCAGGAAACTGACCAAGAGGGACGCTGTCACTAGGCTGAAGGTGAGGGTTCAGAATAAAATAAATACTGAAGGTGAGCTGAATCCTCTTAAAAGGTTCCCAGGTTATTGTTTACTGGCACCACAGCTGTTCCGTTTGTAATGCAGTCGCTCTTTCATTTGACTCAGTGTTGATTGAAATCATGTTATTAATGCTATCTGTTTTTTTTATAGGCTGTACAGGAGTTTGGTTCCATGTGTCAGGAGCGGGAAGCTGAAGTTGTTAAAGGCGTCCTCCCATACTGGCCGAGGATTTATTGCAAGATATCAGTGGTGAGTTGTTTTAACTAGGAATCGGTTTGTTAATGCTTGCTTGTGTCTAGTTACATGTGGTTGAAAAGGCATGTGTATGGCCCTCAGGATCATGATCGGCGTGTTAGGGAGGCCACCCAGCAGGCATTTGAGCAACTGGTGCTGAAAGTGCGTCGCAGCTTGGCCCCCTTTCTGAAGAGCCTGATGGGCCATTGGGTGCTGGCCCAGTGCGACACCTACACCCCTGCAGCCTCTGCTGCCTGCAAGGCCTTCCATGCTGCCTTCCCCCCCAGCAAACAGCCCGAAGCCCTCAGCTTCTGCAGGGACGAGATCCTCAGTGTGAGTAATGCTGGTGGTAGACAACCTATTTACTGACGACATGCACGTGCATCTTTGGGGCAAAAAGGTACAAAACATAGCAAGCCAAAAGCGTGTTCAGAAAATGGGTAGAAGTTGTTGTGCAGTAGGCTATGCTAATCGCAGTGAGCAAGGATTTAAATTCTTAGTATTACAATTGGAGCTCATCCATTCAAAACAAATAGAAGAAGGTTGTGGCTCCAAGCCATAAAGAGAGGATTGGGGGAGTGATGGACCGAAGGGTTACGAAAGTTTGTGTGGAGTCCATTTCATATCAGGTAGGTAACATTAATGTTGCACGCTGTCCAAAAAACAAATGTTTTTTCTGCTTTCTGCCCCAAGGCTACTCGTGCATCCAATTTTGTTTGTATACAGCAAACAGGTCTGTAGAGGAACAAGGAGAATTGTATCGTATATTTTCAATGTCTCAATATAATATCGTAATTTATTGTCTCACTGTTATATTCCAGGTACTTCATGATACTTTGTTAAAGGAAACTGCAGACACGCTGAGTGACCCACAGTAAGTTGGCAGTTTAGATCATTTTGGGTTTTGTGTCCTTTGCCTCTCACTGTATATCGTGAGAGTAGTAATAGTGCTCTTATCTCCTGTTCTCTAGAAGTGTGCCAGAGGAGGAGAGAGAGGCCAAGTTTCTCCGCATGTTGACCAGCTCTCTGCTGGGTGTTAAGAGACTGCTGTCCTTGCTGCCCCAGACAGACAGACAGACTCTAGAGGAAAGACTGACACAGCTCATCACCCCAGGGAAGTTCTGGAAGTATGGCAAACACAAGACGCCACAGGTAATGCATTCGATATTAATGCTCTGTTGTTAATTGAGGTTTGAATGTGTACGTTAGTTAGCATGTAATAAATTATATGAAATGTTGAGCAATCTAAAGGGACATGATGTAAAATTCTTCCGGACAGACATTCTTCTAAACAGGCTTCTCAGGCATACTGTAGGCTTGCATTGAGGAAATAATTTCAATTATTATCTTTCAAAATTCCCTGCAGATATGTCCAGGGCATTTTATTCTAGTAACACAGTAGAAAGTTTGCACATTGTAACTTTAATTGCATTTGATACAATTTTGTCCCATATGAAGCAGGGGGCCAAATATTTTCAGAATTTTTTCAATACATACAGTTTCATTTTCACTTTTTTCATTTCATTTTTACTTTAATAAAATAAAGAAGTTTGCAAATTATCATTTAGGATCTCACTACAGCTAACCTATGCTATGTATCACTTTTTGGGTAATTACCTTTTTAGAGCAGTTTTAGCTTCTAATTTGTAGAGGAGAAAGCAGCTGTGGCATTTGTTTCTCTGTCACAGACAATAAAATCTAATTTTGAAACCTATTGTGGGAAGTTGCTTTTTCACTTGCAATGTGCAATGAGATGTCACCCGACATGCATGCTCTTTGTGGAAACTGTCTTGAATTGTGCGCTGTCCCCAGGTGCGGGGGGCGTTTTTCGAGGCGGTGTCTGCCCTCTGTGAGTACACGCCAGGCCTGGTCCAGATGGAGGCAGCGCGAGCCTGTCCTGCTGTCCTTCTTAGCATAGATGACACAGATCCTGTGGTGCTACCACCTCTGTGGGAAGCCCTTCTTCATGTAGCGTCAACCATCCCCGTAAGTACGCAACAGTATTATTGTGTGTGTGTGTATGTGTAAATCATTTACCCATTATTTCAACAAGAACATATGTGCAAAGAATTTGACCTGGTTAATTGTTGTTGACATATTACAAGATACAGGGTTAAAAGACTAGGTTCAGGGCAACATGTAACAGGACCTCACATATAGTGCAGACAAGACATACTGTGTGACGGTAGACTTACTGTAGATTTACTAACACTCTATACTAGATGCTACCGTTGGCGTAGTCAGTAGCAGTGTCGCCGTGGTTGGTAGCAGCACCGGCGTTGTCACAGACGTGCAAATACTGTAGATGCTTCACATTTTGCATTGAGCTCATTTGCCTGTTTTCCGACTCCAGGACTGCTGGACACACGTTAATGCGAGGAAAGGTTTTTTACCCAAACTGTGGGGACTCCTGAATGAAGGCGGCAAGGGCATGGCTACAGCACTCCACCCTAACCTGATGCCCCTCGTCAGCAAACTGCCCCGAGAGGTCACTGAACCGGCCTTGGACTTCTACACCATCTTCTTCACGTCACTGATAAAAGGGTAACAGTTTTTCTTTGGTGTGTGGGAGAGGGAGTGAGAGACGCAGGATCGTGGTTTTAAACTTTGTGTTTGTCCCAGTCTGTCCAGTGAGCGCGCGCTGGCGAGCCCGTCAGAGAGTGCTGCTATAGTGACCGCCGCTGTGGAGTGCTTGAGATACAGCGTCCTGCGCAGTACGGGCGAGGGGGAGGACCACAAACAGATGCGGATCATGCTCATTTCCCAGCAGGTGGGACCAGACGGCAGGCGCATGTTGTTTCAAAATGGCGGCAGCGCATTAAATGGACCCAAAAAGCCACGTTGTTTTGACGTTGTTTTGACGTTGTTTTTCTCCTTCTGTAGGTTTTACCACTCCTGGACATGGCTCTTGGAAATCCTTCTCTCCAGAATGGTCCTCTTTTCCTATTGGTCACTGAAATGCTCATCTCCTGGGAGAAGAGGGCAGGTTTACATGGCGGGGACAAATCAAATGACAGCGAGGGTGTCTTCAACAGGCTTCTGGGAGACTTCTGGGAAGGTCTTAGTCTTCTGTTAGCACGTTATGCAGACGATGAAGAAGCAGATCCAAAGGCTCTGGAAGGTGTGGCAACCTTGCTGCAGGTAAGTGTGGGTACAGGGAATTTCTTGTACAGTTTATTTCAAAGGTTTTGCCCCCTCCACCCTGTTTACTTTCCTTACTGAGACGTGACTAACAGAAGTTGATGAAGTTGCAACTTCCGGTGAGGTAGACCCACCCGTGAACATCCACTTGGTTTTCGTTCCCTATAGGTCAGTGGAAGTGACACTGTCCTGCTGGCCGCATCCACTTACCCGTGCCGTTGATCACTTAAAAAAAATTGGTCACATGGTGCCTCCCCAATCATTTGTTTGAGTCCTCCCAGTCAACTCTGTAATAGCAGTAACCAGACCTTCACCAGAATGTCCGGAAAGGTCTCGGTACAAGATTATGTTCCCTCTGGAATCTCCATGTTTCCACTGTTGATGTGTGCTAATATGGTTATCGCAGAACCCATAATGAAATTCCCAATGTTGAATAGAGAGCACAATGGCCAAATTAATCTAATTTGGCTTCTGATTTATTCAGGTTATGCGTTACCCTGAGAGAGCGGTCAGGAATCAGAGCCACAAGAAGAAATCTGTCAAGTTCAGTTTCTCTGAGCCGGAGGACAAGGAGAAAAGTGGAGCTGAGGGGGATGCCACGGATGATCCTGCCCAACCAGTGTCGGAGCTGAGACGTGAGGTGGCAATTGGTTCCCTGAAGACCCAGCATTTGGAGGATGCAGTTTGCCAGCAGGCACAGCTCTGTCTGGTGTACGTGAATGAGAAAAACTCAGAGAGACACCTCATCTTCCTCTCCCTCCTCCTGCGTTCCTTCCACACCCCCAGGGTCTTCACTGTAAGCCACGCTAATGATCATACTGTTGCAAACTATTGGACGTTATCCTATCAAGTAGTAGTATTTGTGGTTAATATAAAATGAATTATTTGGAACAACTGTGTAACTACAATATATTAACGGACCGACACTGTAACAACATGGTTATGATTAGATGGCACTAATCCTTGCTTGCTTTCCATCCTTTTCCTCTTGTCAGATGTTGGTAGAAGTCGACGATAAGATAACGAAGGAGGGCGAGCAGAGGGATGAGGGGGAGAATTTGAAAAACCCGGCGATGCGGTTCCTGCTTGACCGGGTGGTGGCGTGGCTTGCTGAGGACGGGCGGAGCGAGACCAATCACCTGGTGGAGATGGTCTTCAGCTCGCTCTACTGCTGCAGCCGGCAAGAGACCACCCGCATCCTCAACCACATCACCACGGTAACGTATGACACTGAAGTTGGAAGTTATTGTAACATAGTGAATGATGTCGTTTCATGTCCCTGATGTGCAGTCTGCTTAGGTATTAATTTCCTGTGATATCTGAGTTAAAGGTTTAACTCGGGTTTAGCTGTTGTTTCTTTATTGACATCAGTGCTCCTGACTTCTCTTTCCAGATGGATCTACCCTGGGCAATTATCCTGCAAATCATACAAAGGGTAGGTATTTTAGTTTTTCTGGCCGTTCTGTTCTGTATGTTATCTACATTCTGATAACATATCTGCCCTATTCTGGTCTCTTTTCTTCCAGGCATGTGCAGACCCTGAGACTCTTAATAGCTGTGGTGATTGGTTGAAAGGTTCGGTGTTGGGTGAACGGCTCCTTGGATTGGCTGAGGAGCTGTGCAAAGTGGGAGGTAGCCACTCCAGTTCCGCCTCCTTCAAAAGCACCCACAGCTGGACTCTGATCAGCCTGGTCCTGTCTCAACATCACAACAATGGTAAACGCACAAACATACATACAAATATTTACCATTTTATATATACCATTCTTTTCAATGTTATGACAAGTACAATTTAGCTTCATTCCTATTGTGATTTTGTCATCAGCCATTAAAAGTTTTTTGTTCTTTTTTTTTTTTTTTTTTACACCTCCAGTGCCTTTGATAGGGGAGGTGTACTTAGAGAAAATTCTAGAGAAGCTCCATGCCACTCTGTTGGAGACTAAAAGTCTGTCAGATGCAGGCAACATGGAGCCCCTGGTCTCCTTCATTTGCGAAGTGGCCTCCACGTTCTTCTCATCTGTACAAGACTGCCTCCTGCTGGCCTCTGCTGAGGAACTACTGCTCACTGTCTTCCAGCTCACTGCCCAGGATCAGACACACACTCACCTGTCCGGTAGGTATACATAACACAAACAGTCACACACACACACACATAATGGTCAGGTATGTGTAATCTTTAATTTGTGTCTGTCTCGCTCTGAAAGACTCCCTTTTAGGTAAGCTGAGGAAGGTGTGCGTCGCCGGGGTCCACTCACTGGTCCAACACTCTGGGTATGAGGTCAGGCAAGATGGCTTCTTGTACAGCGCAGCCCTCTGGACCAAGAACCAGTTGCTCACCACCTCTCTGGACATCAAGAGGTAACATGTTTACCGCAAACACAACACCCTCCTAATGCTCAAGAGATCGTGTGGTCCCTGCCTCACAAACCTCATCTAACCCCGTGGGAACAGGAACAAATCCTGCCAGAGTCATCTTTTCCCTGCCTCATATGCTTTGTCTTCCTCTCGAGCCTTCCTATCGTCTCAGCACAGATAAAAATAAAAATCATGAGGATTGTTCACTACCCACTCTCCTTTTATAAGGGAAGTCATTATTATTCCTCTTCTTGGTCCAAGCTTCGGATCTTCTGAGATAGCCTTTTTAATTCCTTTCTCATTTTGTCCTACAGTTCATGTAGATTTTTCTGCCACCCTGTGCAGGTTGAATTTTACAAGCACAGCGTAATGATAAGCGGTGGGAAGCCGCTCCTTGTCAGACCCAGATGCTATGACTCTTGTTGGGTAGTCAGTAATTCAGTATAGGGGAGCTATATTTAAGCAGGTCAAAGGGGCAGTATTTGAGCCAAACTCTTTGTTGATTACATAGCATATCATGTAATAATGACAGACAATAAAACACAAAGTGTTTCTTTTCTAAATAAGTCCCTGTGTATGTTTCGACACAGGTAGACTATTAAGCTAAAGTACGTTTACTCTTACCTAGGCTCTAGTTGTTATTTTTACCTCTTTCTCCAACACTATAAATGGGTAAAATTCAAAATGGGGAATCTATACATTCCCTGTTTTTATATATACAGTATATATACATATATAAAGGGCTTAATGGACTCTGTAATGGCCTTTTGAGCAGAGTTGTGGGGCATGAAGCTAGTTTTTCTTTTCGTTACTGTCTGTGTTGGGTCTGCTAGCTGCAGTAGAGCTGAGGAGATGTGAGGTAGAGAGGCTTAACGATATGAATTCTCTTTCATGTTATGTATCTATATTTTATTTGTACAAGGCATCTTGTGCAGATAGCTCCTCTGTGGTTGAGCTTTCTTTCCCTTTTATAAAATCGAAGGGATGCCTACTATGCTCGTAGATTCACCATTGAATTTTGCATTTTTTTTTAAAAATTTTAAATTTTGCTGAAAAAACGATTAGAATTGGATAATTATTACATCCTTAAAGAGGCTGGATGGGATCTTGGTGATATGTCAGCATATTTTAAACCTTTCGATTGATCCTGGAAGTATAGTTCTTACATACATAATATATGAACTGAATATCCCAGTTTTACCTCATTCTGCAACGGAATCTCTAGTTTACCAGTGCAAGATTTTGGTTGGAGTCGGTTTTGTTATTCCCTGAGCTGTCAGCTTGTCCGCCCATGACTTGATTGACAGCCTTCACCTGAATGTGTTCATGTCCGTTGCTGCCACACACACACACACACACACGCTGACTGGAACGAGAACGAGATGGGGACACACTGCACTGCTCCACAGCGCCATTTTAATTACTAGAGCCTGAAATTATACATAAATTCAGTCGAGCCACTTTAATATAGCATGTTATGGTTCTGGTTGACTGGAGTTTTTTCCTGTTCTGTTGCAGTTTACAGGTTCTAGTTGTGGCTGTCCAGAGCCTAGTCGAGACACTCAACTCTGTCTGTTGCCAAGACTCCCATCTCCTCATCCACTTCCTCTCCCTCCTGATTCCCAGCCAATTAGAGTGGACTCGAATCAGACAGGCCCTACCCCCACAGGTGAGCCGGCCAATCATATATTCCTCCTTAAATACAAGTTATCAAGGCGCTGTAGTATTGGTTAGGTTCACGTATGGAACCTAAGAGCTTACCTTACATTACGGTCAGGTGTGTTAAAATACTGTGCTTAAAATAAAATCTGGCAATTCTGTCCTCTGTTCCTCAGTGGGTGAAGAGCCCCTTGCTCTGTGGACGTCTCCGGGCGGTTTGTGACTTTCCCTCCATGGATGTGTGGAAGTTCAGGGTCTCGACCAGAGTGCCGGCCCACCTCGCTGCCTGTGCCTTGTTGGGGAGAGTGATCCACACTGCTGCAGTGCTGCCACATGACCAGCAGGAGGCAGGCTCTTCCACATACCTGACCAACCTCAAATACACAGGTCAGATGCAACGCACAGACTCTTACTTTATTCTTGACGTTATCTACCTTTCTTGACATTTTTCAAATGCCGTTAATACGTTCCGCGGTGGAAGCGCAAGACGCGTTCGTTTTCCTAACATCCTAACGTGTGCGCTTCGTATTCGTGTTCCAGTCGCGGAGCTGCTGTACGCAATACAGTGGTGTGATGAGATGGAGCACGGCCCTGCCGTCGTGTCGGCTTACCGCACCCTGCTGGCCGACTGGGGGCTGTCAAAGGGACTCCACAACCAGGTGCCCATCAAAGACCTGCTGGAGACACTCTACAGCAGGTGAGGTTCAGTCAGTCATGTTTCACCTCAGGAGAATTCACATCCATGCTGGCTAGTATGACTGCTGCCTTTCATGCCTTTCATGAAAGCAGAGATTGATTTAGATATCGACACAGTGGATAAGTGGACCCTCAAGTCTACATATCAGATCAATGTATTAGCTTCTGAAGAAAAGAAGCATCAGTTCTAACTGCACTTTACCTCTTTCCAGGTAATAACTATGACCATATCCGTCTGTATTATGTATCATATCGTCTCATAGGTCGCTGGAGGATGGAGATCTATGGTCTCTGACTCTAGAGAACCTCATCCAGAGCAACAACCTGGTGGCCACTGACAACTCGACCATCAGAAAACTCTACAGAAGCGCAGACAGGTCAGTGGCTTTCTTTATTACGACTTAAGGAGTGCGTTTGTGTTGCACTCTTTTCACGGTGGTTTATATTCAACGCGTTCCGTGTTCCCTTTTTGTCAGCTTGTTCCCGGTGTCTCGGAGCCGCCTGAGCACGCTCCAGGTGCTCTGCCCCGCCATGACCGCAGAAGACAGAGAGACTCTCGTCGCTCTCGCCACAGCCGGGATAATCAACTGGCAGGAGAACAATAGTAGGGACATGAGCGCGCACACAAAAACACTCGCGCACACACACACATTTTGCACCCACGGGAGCTATGAATCATTTTTGGTCTTTGTGTCCCAGATGTGTGTGGGTGTCTGGCGGTGCTGCTGTGCTGTCTGAAGGCCAACACGCCAATACAGGACGAGGTCCTACAGGCCATACTGGCAACTATGATGGAGTGGAGGAACAGCAAGGAGGACTGGTTCCTCTTCAGCAGGTAACAGACAGACAGACAGACAGATAGATATGTTACTGTATGATTCTATCATAGCTTCATGACAGACACCATTTTAAACCAATCAGGAAAGCTTCAGTTCCAACAACCAAGAACTCAGCCATGCATGCCAGTGTGTGCGTTCATGTAGTATACAGCTGTTTGCAGTACTAATTACAGTGATTTGTGATAAAGATAGTTTGATTGTTCCATTGTAGTGACATTTTACTGAAAGGTGTATCTTGCACAGCCATGCACTACGAACGAAGGAATCTCTATGTTGACCCAAACTTGGTCCTCCTCAATATGACATTTCCAATGCCATGCCTGTATTTGTTACGCCTTCCTCTTTCAGTGACCTCTCTAAAGCATCTGCACCCCAGCTGATCCTCACTGTGGAGATGATGCGTTTCCTGTCCTGGCTGGTGACTCATTCTCCCTTGATTCTTGGGGGTAGCCAGTGGGACTTCCTGCTCTGCTCTATGCTAGCATGGCTGGAGGTGAGACATGAATAATATAAATATTTTATAAAGAATCAGAATATTGTTTGTTTGTTTTTTGCCCTTCTCCCAGGGGGAGCTTTCTGTGGTTCTTGAGTCATAATGATTCAGCAGCTATAGTTTATGTTGACATCTCAGATGTGGTTGTGTAGGTCAGGAGGGCATGGTACTAACTGCCAGGGCAGCGGGTTCCATACCCTCTAGAGCCACCTTTGATTAAAATGTATGCACTCATTGCTATTTCTTGCTTTTGCTCTCAGACTGCCACTGAGAATGTGAGTGGTTTATGGAACCCATGGGTGCAGCTGTTTGTGTGTGAGGTCGCCACACTGATAGTGAAGCTGAACCAGTTCTTCACATCGCCCCCTTCTGGTGAACCTGACAAACTGCCACCAGAACTGACCGCTGAGTGGACAGACTTCTTTGTAGAGGGAATCTACGGCCTACTGCTGCCCCTGCCTGTCAAAATCACAGGTGTGTGTGTGTGTGTGTGTGTACAAGCCTGAGATGCGGTACAGCAGGTCTTAACGTGGATATGTTGTGACTCTCTGTTTCGTGTGCCGGTTTGTCTGTTTTCCCTCTGATTGCAGATGCCTTCACCGAGCCAGACGATCCTCTCTTCCCATTGGCTGTGCTGCAGTCAGTGGGCGTCGCTCTGACGTACATGCCTGTGCAACAGCTAAGCCAGAACTCCCTGCCGGCGCGATTCATAGCGGACCAGAAAACCAACCTACCAGAACCCATCCAGACCCTCCTCAACACCCTCTGCCCCCTGCTGCTGTTTAAGGCCAGACCTCTACAGATCACTGTATACCACCTACTGGAAAAGTAAGTCTGTTGTCTCACAGAGAGATTGTGTGTGTGGAGAGTGTCAGAGGCTGTCAGTTTTTCTTAAATCAACAGGACACATTTGTTCATTTTTGTTTAGAAACTCCCCTATTTCGGCAATAACATACCTAGCCTAGCGTGACATTGGCTTGATTGATGCACCCAGATGCACAGCACTGCCTGCTGCCGTTTGTGGAAAATACCACGTAAGACTGTAAGGCAGCTTGCCTGTGAAGGATTGAACGCGGATATTGTATTTCTGCAAGCAATTTTATCAAAATATGCTGCCTTACTACAAAGAGCAAGTGTCTGTACTGAGGCTGCCTTCTCATTTAGAGTTACAGTATAAAGTCAGATTTTCCACCATCAAAACTTTGTTATCAGGATCACCATAGATACTAATTTAGCAGAAATAGCTGTGTTACAATCTTAACTGTGAGATAATCGACATCTCAAATCTAATAGACTACTCATTTCGTATTGAATTATGAATCTTTCTCAAATATCATCCCTTTGCCTCATACTAGCTGAGGCTCAGCACGCCCTGTGAAATGTTTAGGTGCCCTCACGGGGTGCCGTGACGCCCCAGGTCTCCTGGTTGGGAGTGACTACCTAATGTTTGCATACCAGATCCACTACTAAAGACATACAGGAATCGGTCAACATAATGACATGCTCTCAATACAGGCTGATGCCCCAGCTGCCAGAGTGTGACGGAGAAGGAGACAACAGCAAGTCTGACGATGACACAGAAGAGCCGTGCCTGTAAGTCAGAGGGAAACCATACAACTGTCCATTTTACACACAGTGACGGTGTAGTCTCACATAGGGCTGGGCGATATGACCGAAAAGTGAAATCACAATTTTGGAACAACACACCACACTTGAGCTACAAGCACGAGGAGTCGTGACATGCGGGGAACTGGATGTATAGTGTAGATTTTTAACAGCGACGGTGATATATCGATATCTCGATATTTACGTCTCCATATCATCTTTGACATATATTGTGATATATACTGTATCAGAAAACTCGATATATATCGCCCGGCCCTAGTCTCACAATACAACACGCATAAGTCTTGTGGGACGTCTTGGAGAAGAAAGGCAGGGACTTAGCATAGGTGGTGTGGGTAAATGCTTCCTAAAGTCTGTTGACTCGTTCAGGTCTCCCCCGGCCCCACTGATGTCCGTCCTGTCGGCCTGCGAAGAGCTGTGTGAAAGCATCCTGGCAGGGGTCCAGGTGGGAGAGTTTGCTGAGGTCCAGCCTCTCAGCGTGGAGTACTCCTGCATCCTGGGATACCTGCTGGCCTGGAAGCTTCTCCTCACTTTCTTCAAATCCTCACCGTCCCACGTGAGTCCAGCTAAGGCCCTGGTTTCCGATTGTTCACATGACGCGTACGTTCTGATGACCTAGAAGAGCGCTTTCGATTTTTCCATTTTGACGCGTCACGTCTCGTTTCGTCTGCAGCTGCGCGTCCAGTATTCCCTCTACCTGAAAAGGAGCCGCTGCCTTCACAAGCTCCTCCTCCACCTCTTCAGAATGATGCCCGTGAACCCAACCTTCCCGGGCCAAGGGGCGGAGACTAAGGAGACCAAGACCTTCTTCACAGAGAGCCTGTCTCTGGCTGTGGACAGTAAGTACACACACACACAGACTCTCTCTCTCTCTCTCTCTCTCTCTCTCTCTCTCTCTCTCTCTCTCTCTCTTCT
>OMKK01036536.1:0-11162 GCA_900302305.1 Polymixia japonica | reverse complement strand
TAAATGGACAACACGATTCCTATGACACGCGATGGAGAGAGAGAGAGAGAGACAGAGAGAGAGAGAGAGAGAGAGAGAGAGAGAGAGAGAGAGAGAGAGAAGGGCACGTATGTCTCAGTGGAGCGTGAGGCATGTCAGCTAAAAACCCTGGTCAATAGGTGCTCAGATGCTTGGACACACGTTGCGATAGGCGACATATCTTCAAGGTAACAAAATGATAGGGTTAGAGTGAATGCTTGGCCATTTCGCAACGTTCACAGTCCGACCTAGAGGTAAAATGGACTTTGGACAACGGATGGAGTCAGAGGTCATTTTGATAGCCACAGCGTGTGGCTGTGGGTGTGCATGATAAACAATGTGAAAACGAAAGTGGGGAAACGATGTCTTAGGCAGATTACACCACTCTTTTCTTCAAGATAATAAATGAGCAGGTCAACGAAGGATAAACTAATTTTCAGAAACTGTTTGACAGGCCAGTGGTGTTCCGGGGGTATCCAAGCGAAACAATCTAAAAATATAAATATTTTCAATGTTGGCAGACTTTAAATTGTCTCTAAAATGCCATCTTATTGAACTATAAATCAATTTGTAGAAACAGACTATATGAGTGATAGCGGCAATAATGGTGTTAAACTGTTTAGACCCAGGAGTGCTTATAGAGGGTGAGCAAATCCTTTAATGGGTAAGGAGTTGACGCTAGTGCGTCGTCAGTCTGATAAAACCATCTGCTGGCCTAAGTCAAGGCTTTATAGGGTTACTCCTCTAAAAGATATAGACCTAGCTCTCTAAAAAAACATTTTTGCCAGAGAAACAATGGATTTAGCGCTACGCTATAAGAGGATAGCCACGTGACCCAAATCATTTACATGTTTGGATTTAACCTCCAGTGTGAACACGACACTGTCCCAGTGCTCTTATATAACTACCCCGATTGATTAGGAAATCTAAACAATAGGCATTTAGACACACCAATAGGCACATTGAAATATAATGACAATAATGATAAAATGAATAAGAAACACACTATTACCAACTAGTGGCAAAATACTGGTATTTATTAAAAATAGGTTAGCCTTTTATACTAGGCCCTCGGATAAGACCAAAGGGTTCAACAAAACAGCCGTTCCAAGACATTTTACTATTTTAACTGTTCTCATACACAAAAGCCATTTCTAAAGATCAGAAATTGGCACTGACAGTAGGCTGCAGTAGCATCGCTGTAGCCATGTGTTACGTTCCGTTGTTTAATTGTAAGCAACCTACGTGCTAAATACTCGTCCGACTACGGTCCAATGTAAACTACAACCAGACAACAGGCTATGCTTTTTCAAAAACACATGAGGTTGCTTTTTGCAGCGAGGGCGGGAGACACCGTTTAAAACTCTGCAGGTGGACAGTTTCTATCATAGTATTATGACGTCACTTCAGAATCCACATTGAATTCATTCTATTTGACAGTTCCGATCCCCGTCGGAGGCAAATACATCATCACGTATCCAGGGTCTGCGCTTCCTGCAGCCGTCTACTGCTCCATATAGATCAGCTGATCAGTCACGTGGTGCAGGAGTCGCGGGTCATTCCTCGCAAAATGGAGTTATCCGAGTCTGTACAAAAAGGACTGCAATCTCTGGCGGACCCGTCCCTCTTCGACTCGGAAAGCTTCGCGGCGTTGATAGACGTTGCTTTCCGCAGTTTACTCTCCGCCCACCCCGACCCCGGTCTTCTAGGTAAAACCCGCCGTCTCCCGCCGAGCTCTTTTGTTTTGTTCGCGAGCGGCTCGCGTCGCTTCCGGGTTCTTCCTGCGCTGATGTGCGCGAGCCTCCTCGACATGTGCACGTTCTCACAGCGGTGCTTATTGCGTCGCATTCGTTTCGTGTTACTAGGATGCCCCGAAGTCTGTCATTGGGGCTAAGTACAGATATTCGCCTATCGGCTATTCAAAATAGCGATAAAGCGATATTTGTCATTAACAGCGGGTTTTTTTGCACGCGTGATCACTCACACGGCGACTTGGATCGTCTGTTGTTAGTTTGACTCAACATTAACATTAACGCGGTTGAGCATATCAGGAAGGGTGTTAATCAACTACCATTAAGTACAATTCACAATGGATGCGTGTAGATGTGTATCCATTGCCCAATAGACTCTGAACATTGGTCCTTGTGACCCACAATGGTCAGTTTATTACAGCTCCTGATTGGCTTTGGGCTTTAGATCATGCAAACCAACAGTCGAGTCCCTTCACATCGGTTAGTTAGCGGACTTGCTCTAGCCCATACTCTATAATGGCTGTTTTGGCTATTTTAATTGGCTCATCTAAAGTAGCCTAAGCAAAATGAATAATCCAAAACACTATTAAATCTAGACCTGTAGAAACATAAATATGATCCTGAGAATGAGGCGTGCATTCTGTACAAACGCATACCAACAATGGAACAGTACACAAATAATGTGTATTTGAAGGAGCCATTCACATGCAAATGACCATTGATTTTCATTGTGTATGCCTGGAATCTGGAAAACGCAATCATTTAGGACAATCAAATGTATTATGTAAGGTACAATTGCATACTTTCATCCTGCCACATTGTGTGTGTGTGCATTCTGAATACACGGTGGCATCATTCCCACATCGTTCTCATAGTTTTCTCTGATTCTAGATCAGCCTGAGTTGAAATCCATCGACCAGATCCTCCTAAAACAGTGTCACGCTGCAGCGACCACTTACATACTCGAGGGAGTTAAACAAAACGCAGACAAATCAATAATAAGGTAAAAAGAAAACTACATTTCCCAATGAAAATACATATGCTGTCTGAAATCATAGATGGGATCTTATAGTTGGTGCAATGGTAAAATGTTAAAAATGATATGTAAAAAAAACATGAGCTATTTAAGTCATATTCTATAGCTAAGACTGAAAAACATGCTTATATTCTCAGCAATGCTCCAGTCAGACCAAACATCTCCTATGGACTATTCTTTTCACATGTTCTTTTATTAGCCATATTATATGAGTAGCCTATTGCCGTAAGTCTGGTGATTGCTAGTGACTATCAGTTTATGCAAAATGCCATCAATATATTATGACTATTTGAATAATTTAGCCCATTATAAAAATTACTTATTTCAAGCAATCTTTACACAATTTTTAATCAGCAAAATACCAACTAAAATGCATACATTCAAAATGCATTAGTTTCGCCCTTTTATAATGTTTCTTGAATTTGATGTATCCAGCTACTTTGCAAACAGCGTCATTCTGACGTGCTGCATGTTCACGAAAAGCAATATGTATTCAGCACGATTAATGGCTTGCCAGATGGGACAGAATCAATGATAACATAGAAAGCTATACTATAGCTATAGCAGACATAGTGGGCTACAAGTTACAAAAGTATGATCAAGAAATGCAGTTTGTTATCGTTGTTGAGCAAACGGGACAAGTACTTGCTTCAAAATGTTGCCTTTGTGTAATTGCTTTTAGCTGTTTACAGACTTCATATGTTTGAGTGCTCAAGGTATAGATCACTATAGTGATATATAGTCCTCGGAGATGGGGCTTTATAGGAAGATGGTATGACGAGTATTATGTTAAGACATCAGCAAATAGGAGATCTGGTATTGGTGTGCATGTAAACCAAGTCTTCTAGCAGGGGTCACGAGTCTTATTTACACTTGGCAAATGAAGAGTGAAAACATATTAAGATTCTGTCTAGATGTTGTATTTTACACACCAAAGAAGGACTGGAAATTTTGTTTGCTTTTCTTTCTTTAACTGAGCCTTTTTGAATGATGCGTAATTATTTGTGTTGGGATTTTAATCCCTGTTGTAAATTGGGTTTTAGATTTATACAAAACATTTGAGTCACATTTGAGTTTGTAATGTAGGGTTCATTACGGTGACCTGCGGCTAGAATTCTATCTGTATTTACAAACTAACATTGCTCCTTTAATCCTTTGTGCAGCTCGTGTCTTGAAGATGTCACATTTAATGTGGAGAGAATAGAAATATTCTATAACTCATACCAGGTGACAGCTCATAATATAATGGTGTTAATATCATAATTTTATTTAGCCTGTAGTATTGTCCCTGTGGAGATCCTTGCCCCAAACTGTTAAAATCTGCTTTCTTTTCCAGAAATATAAAGGAGAACTGGAAGGTTTCTTGGCAAGGTAAGTGGGAGTTTTTTTTTTGTTTTTTGTTGAAAGGTTTCACTGGTTTCCACACCAATTCAGTTTATCACCACTATCTTATAAAGTGTAACCAAGCATGCCCTAAAGATATATTAAATGTATACTTAACGGAGGAATAAATTCTTTATCCTGCAAAAATCATGCACGATATCAGATTTTCATAATAATTGAATAGCCTATGTGAACACTATCTTTTTAATATACGTTGAAAACAGTTGGGCAAACTTTTCAGTGTTCGGTGAATGTGCGGTCATCTAATCCCAACAAGGATATTGTATACCACGATTTTGTTTTTAAATCATGACTTTATTATTGTTAATAATACTTGCCTATCATTGCCAAGTAGTGAAACGTCTTTCTGTGGTTGATTTGACAATTTGTTTTGTACGTCTTTTAAATACGTTTATATTTCCAACAAACTGTGAAGCTCTTGTAGGCTTACGATGACCGTTTGTTTATGGCGCGTTATAAGGCAGCCTTTACATTGTAATTAATCATGCTGATTGTCCCTTTTGTTAATGTCTTGACACGCAAACTTTAGAAAACAGTCTCTGTTTTTTTTATCGGGTTGAAGCTGTGAGCTACAAGTCTCCCCCCGATTGTCATGAGAAGGTCACGCTGCAGATTAGTTATTTTATTCTTCAATTGCTTGTGTCAAAATTAATTTAATTTAGATTTTTTTTATTGAGTTTAAGTCTTGCGTATTTCAGTTCAAACATAACGTCGTTAGTAAGCAACTAAGTAAATAAGATTTTATTTATATAGCACCTTTTTAAAAACAAAGTTACAAAGTGGTTCACGGGATGCAGACATACAGAAATACAATACAGAAAAATAAGCAACATACATATACAGCGATATACAAAATTATAAATAACAGCCAGTTTACAGGGAAGGCAAGTCGGTAGAAATGGGTTTTGAGAAGTTTTTTGAAGGCGTTTACAGATTTAGCTGATCTGAGAGAGAGAGAGAGAGAGAGAGAGAGACCCTAACGACAAAAGCACAATCACCCTTGGATTTGCGGAGGGAGCGAGTTATAAATAAGAGACATAATGTATGAAAGGGCGAGACCATACAGGGACTTTTATGTGATGAGTAGTATCTTAGAAATCTATTCTATACTTTACGGGGAGCCAGTGAAGGGATGCGAGGATTGGTGTGATGTGGGATCTACGGTTGGAGTATGCAGATTACAAGATGACTGGGTTCAGATTCCTGATTGGCTCTTTTCTTTCTGTTTTAGTATAGGGAGGAGCCCGCCTCATATTAACGACGTGTCGTGGCGTCTAGAATACCACATGAAGGTAGGCTAGATTTCATAGCCACCACATTTTGTGCGTGTATTTTTTATTGCATAGCCTACTTTGCTCTGCCAACCGACTAAACTGTTATTTCCATGGCAGAACGGGCACGTCCATAAGGTCAACGAGCCATGCTACCTACTTTCATTGAATGTTGAGGTATGATTTAAACACGGCTGCGTTTTGTTTTTCTTTTTCATTTTGGAATGTCTGATTATATCTTAATGGGTGTGTATTTCTGTAAGCTGTTTGCTGTTACTTTATAGAATGGTGGCATGGGGGGATCCTCGGAAGATATCAACTTCAGCTGCACAGTCGAGCAGTTACAGGTAGAGTATTCTGTTCTGGACCCACGCCTAGAAAATAGCGTGGCTGTTCACTGTCTCATGGTAGTCTACACGGAATTATCAGCATGATCTCTTATTTTTCTTCCAGGTCCTAATTACACTATTACACACACCATTTAGCACCCATAAGGAAGCCGAAATAAAAGGGTTGTTTTATGGAGTTGATTGCTATCACATTGTTCTTCAAACCTTTAAACAAGAAAAAAAAGTATAGTCACCGTATAGGTTATAGAAGTATCCTCAGAACTTCCCACTAAACAAAAAGTGAAGTGCCTTTGCCGACTGTCTAAATAACTGACACTTTCCTTACAGCATCGCTAAAGCCAATGCACATCCTTCTATCTTTGCAAGTTGTAATTTTAGTCAGCCTGAGATTAAAATGATTTATGCTTCAAAACATGTACTCAAAAGGAGTAGTCATGTGAGGAGGCATATATTTTGAGCTACGGACATTGGTACATCGGCACGCTGAATTCTTGAAAGCGTGTCTAATTTACAGTGACAATGTTGGGCAAATGTATCGTGACTGACGGGTTTCTTAAAATTACAAAGTTCCAGCACGACCCCGGCTGTTACGTCTTCATTTTACAAATATACTGTCTAAAAGGTTTAAGGGTTCAATGTTTGACCTACATTTGAATTCGTTGGATTGGGCAACTTGAAATGCATTTCACAAACTAAAATAATCGGTGTTCATTCACATATACTCTCGTTTGCGTATGGTGAAATTTAGATTGCAGTCAAATCAACGATGCAAATTTAAATTTAGTGTAAAGCCAGGTTTAAACCAAGATGCCGATTGTCGCATATACGTTTCTACGTTTTTTTTTGTCTCATTTGAATGAGTCTTAAGATGCACTCATAAATGTTCTTTAATTTGCATGTGTACGTAGGATTTTTATTTTTTATTTTTTTTTATTTTATTTACACATTTCAGTTCATCTTCATTTACGCCGAGGAAAGGCGGTGTGTTTTCATTAGTATCCATAGCCTATTCGTGGTGAAGTAGATAAATATCCCCTTCATTTCAGGATTTGGTGGGAAAGATGAAAGACGCGGCCAAGAGTTTGGAGAAAGCCACTCAAATGTGAACCTTTATGCTCGTGTCTCGTGTCATCCGTGGAATCCAGTTTCGGAAGTCCACTCTATCCACGCGTCTCCGTGCACTGCAAGCACTGAAGTTCAACGGTTTCAAAGTGGCATTGATCTTGTCTTTGTATTTTTCTAGCCTTCTTGTGATTGACTGAAACGTTCTATTGTATGCCAATTATCAATCATTCCGACTTGTGATGCAAATAAAATGAATCCATCAAAATAGTCCTGCGTTTTGCGTTTTTGATAATGTCACCACGTAATATAGGTGTACTAGCAGCTAAACTTAGATATGTGGTAGCTGTTTTATTTGTCATTTTTGCTGTTAAAGTTCTTCGCAATAAGCCCTACTTGGCACTTTAAGCGGTGGCATATTGTAGGGTAAGGACAGACTATACCTACAGGCATATATAATTTAGTCTATGTATAAAGAGATGTGAAACCTTTTGTTTAAAAATCGAGCCAACGAAGTGGCCTATGTTTTATCCACCCTGAGAAGTAAGAAGGACCGCCGTATTTGCCTGACGAAAGTGCCTTTTCTGTTTCATCAAACGTGCTGCAGCAACTGGCTCCGCTCAGCTATTCCTGTAGGAGTCTGGGGTGATGGGAACGACAGCATCCACTTCTGCTAAAGGTTCAAAGCGGGTGAACTAATGCACCCCGATGGCTCAAATTCCATAAACATCCGAGATGTCTTTATTTCAGTCGTGGCTGGGTGATAAAGGAATTTGCAGCGCATTTTACAGATGCCAGGCTAACATTTGAAAAAAAGGTTGAAACCCACGGTTCAAAGCAATTTGTCACAAAAACGCATTTGGCAAGTGCATGGTTTTTTAAAATAGTCACAGGAAAGCAGAAGCCACATCTTCAAGCGGTCTGAAACGCAGGAGAATTACAGACGGACAAACCTAGTATGTATTCGCCCGGTACCATCTAAGCTTATGCAGACTACATGTAAGTGGCTGACTTATGGCAATTGTTGGTCAAAATGATACCAAACCGCGTATTAGTGCGTGTTCTCTTGTTATTTTATATCATGCGTCGTAGACGAGAGAGACCAGAATACACCGACAGTAATTTCTAGGCACCCTTAAGGAATGAGACCACGTGACCAAAGCGGGGCGGTCGAACTACAAGCCATTTTGGGGACGGTGTCAGTTTCCACAGAGCACACACTGCTGCATTTTACGGGGAGCGGATTTTGGAGGCAAACTTCTCGGTACCGAAGTCGGACCCGTCGCAACGCAAACCCCGGCGGCCCGGCGTCTTCGGCGACCGCGGGTCCGATACGCACGCAACGCGCCCTCGCGGAGGAAGATCGGAGTTTTCTACACATCTGAAATGAGCTCCGGTTCGCCGTGCGCTCTCCGCAATTGACAGCGTCTGCAGCCTGTTTCAAGATGGCGGCTCGGCTCGTATTCATTTTCTGCTGATCGCGTCCTAACTTTCATTGTCTATTCGGCTCCAGTCCCGCAGATAACCGGTCAAGCCTCTGGGTACGTAATGTTCGATATCGTCTCTAACTAACACGCGAGTACCACGTTGTTTTCGGGTGCGCGATTTTGTAATTTCGAGGGTTGAACTGTGGACCGATCCAGCGGTGGATGTGGAGCGTCGCCTATGGCTCCGGGTTCACCGACGTGGAGCTCTTGTCTCCGTATCACTTTTTAAGAAATGTTCTCATCTCGCACCAGCGCGTAAATTAAGCTTCGCAGTCGCCCGCGTTGTATTCCGCACTGTTCGCCGATTTTGTTGTTTAAGTTTATTCTTGGGTGGGGATTGCACGGCGTTGTTTGGATTTCTTCAAAGTGGGAGATCTCCAGCGAACAAGGCTGGAATGAGTGAGATGTTAACAACATCGAATACTCCAACCATTGCTTTTATATGTATACTAACATTTTGAGGCTTCATTTTATAGAAATGTGATCTTTGGGATGTTTTGGATTTAGTGGTGTGTTTGTTTTACGCGTGCATTGCTAAATGTTGGTTTTATTAACTTAAGTTCCTGCTTGGTAGAATGGTCCCATAAACGTGACAAGTGGGAAACCATTTCAGTTATACTTAAATGTTTCATCGCCGTCTTTTGGAAAAACACGGGATCGAAGTTAAACACGCAGTGTGACTATATAACCATCTCGGTGCGTGGTGATTTTGATTGAAAAAGGTCGTGTGATTTTTATAGAATTTTAAAAAGTGAAGGCGAGATGGCGTCCAGGCTACAAAAGATGGGTTGTACCTAATCAAGTAGCCAAAACACTGCTATCACTCATTTCATTCACACAGGCTGTACAGTGTACAAATCTTTTTATGCACCTTAAGACTCATCGTTGACGTTATGGATTTATATTTTCCCTCTTTATGCTTTAATGTTGGCAGACGGTGAAGCTCTTGGGCTGCTATAGGATAGACACGCACTCTTTGGTGAACAAACATTCATGTGTACTAGGGTTTTTCCTCCAGAGGAACATGATTACTTTAGTTATGAATTACATTAAGGACTTGTGTGTGGTCACTCGGGCGAAACCGATGTTTTACCCACGTTTTCTTATCCGTTAAAAAAAACCACAAAAGGTTTCAGAGTGACTGAAACCAGAGTGACTGCGACTGTAATATAATGCATTTCGTGTCGGCGACACAACACTGGCATTTGTTTTATATATTAAACGGTACATCTCCATCCGAGTTTAGGTAGACATGCAGCATTCAGAGGCACAGAGTCAATTAGGCACATCTACTATTTGAATTGGACATTTTAAAACGACTGACAGCGATCCATTTGAGGTCTGAGTCGTTCCTGTTTCCGATTTTAATTGGGGTATTTCCAGCTGCTGTTGATCTACTTATAACAAGAACCTTTGAAACAGTAGCCAAAGGAACTTGGAGCCCACACGGGCAGGCTATATGACAACGTTGCTGCAGCAGCTCAACTTTGGGTTATTGGAAGGACTGAGAGGAATGTCCTGGCTTGCTTCTTCCTTTTGAAATAAATAATTTTAGTTAGCTGTTGGGGGGGGGGTGTCATAGATTAATCGAGGCTATACATTTACGCCGACCCCATTATTTGAGCGCAATTTGTCCATTAGGCGACAACGGTACGCGATTTAAATAAACGTTGTGGCACATGTTTCTGTGTGCACAACCACTGACGCGATGGGCTATTGAACAGGCTAGATTTAATGTTGGCATTACTTAACGCAGCCTGTTGATGGGCGCTGCAGTCATGTGGTGTTCGTTACCATAATGATTTCAGTTATTTACGTTTCGACTTATGTTGTCATTGACTTGAAGCAAACAAGTCGCTTTTATTGTGTATGGGCTCGTATGCGCAATGGGAAAACCTCCCTTATATAAGACAGAGCGAGAACGGTTGTGCAAACACCAGTCAATCGATTAATGGCGTAACAGGCATGTTACATATCCCTGTGTGATACATTCTTAAAACATTTTAGTGTCCAAAGTTGCCCACATCGGTCTGTTTTATAAACAGCCCCCAAAAGCAGCCCAAGAGTGGTCCTTTGGAAGCATATATCGGTCGTGCCTGTGACGTTTTGTTGGCTGCATTATAAACTGCAGATAATTATGGCACGCCTGGTCTTGGTTCAGACCCGGGACAGGCGCTTTAGAAGAGCGCACTGGGTGTCATCCAACGTGTCGGGAGGAGGATCACCTCCCGATGCTGAGCCTACGTTCATGAGCTGATGTGTCCGATTTCGATTTTCACAACGGGTGTTTTATTTCTCCGCGTCCGTGTTGTCAGCAAAAGGCGTCCGCTCCAGTTTGCATTTACAGGAGCCCGTGGCCTCGGTTAATATCGCGTCTCTAGGACGAGTACGTTTCCACGGGCATCGGCCAACCTGCGAGAGAGAGAAGTCTGGCTTCATTGCGCAGAAATGTCGAATAGAATAGATAAAACGAGCAACTTTGGAACAGGGGGGACTCATGTCGGCGTACCTCGTCGGCAAGATTTGGACAATCAAAGTGGCTGTTTTTTTTTAACGGATATCGCCACCCGGTCTATAGACAATCAAACGCTTCGTTTCCTAGTTTATAATTGCGCAGAATAAAGAAGTGCGATCCCGTGTGCGCTCGAACTTCGGCGCGGTCATGTTGTTGTTGCGCGGCGCCGCGCAGCGCTGCACATGTTGGGAAGACGCCACAAAAGCGAACGAAAAGCCCCGAGTTGGGTCTCTAAGACGTACACGCGTCGCCGTCCCGCCGTTTATTA
>OMKK01036522.1:0-12149 GCA_900302305.1 Polymixia japonica | reverse complement strand
CACCCACCCACCCCCACATACACACACAAATGCATTGACAGTACACATACAATTTCACACAAAGGTCAGTGTGTATGATACATGTAAACACATACTGGTGTCCACAAGGTCCGTGGCAGTACGTGGCTTGTGTCTCCTTTTGCCCCCTCCATTTACGGCCCATGGCACGACCACTGAGTGTGAAATTGCCCATTAGCGTGGAAGATTAGCAGACCTTTGCCTGTGAAAAGATGAAGTCGAGAGATTACAGGATCCAGCGTAGTCTAAAATAATTCTCACGTGCATTTATGTTTGAGCTCATGGTGGTGTGTCTCAATGAGCTGAACATTCGTAAGAAACTGACGCCATTACCTCAGACTGAAGACTAATTTGAGTTTGTTATGTTTTCCATTGAACTGGACATGACGCCAACAATGTTTTATACATGAAATCACGCCAGACACACTGTTTTTTTCCTTAAGTATTTTTTATGAAAGTTCTCAACCCTGGTGCCTGCCCATTATTTCCTTTACTAAATCTCTGAATTATTAAATGTAACTGTTGTTGTTAGATTTTCAAATCTCAGCATTTTTCATTGTCATAACCAAGGTTTTATCACATTTTAGTTGTACTATGGTCCATTTTTAGTTGATTGTGTAAAAGTATATCACGCCACAGCAAGGGGCTACATGTTGTATTGTTTCTGTTGTGTTTATTGTGTTTTGTAGTATGCAACAGACGTCAATACATCACCTGCAAATTGATTAACACATTCTGGAGGCACCCTGTCATTACTGGAGGTGCGTAATCCATTATATTATGCTGTCAATTTGTGTAAAATCTTAATCCTTATGTTTTTCTCTTTGTGAAAAGGCAAATGTGACAGACATAAAAAAAACATTTCTGTGGTTGTAATCACTTTGGAGAACAAACTAATGTATTATTTTTCAACTAGGAATAGTGACAATTTGCTAATTGAATGTTGAGATTGTCTCCAGCAGTGACAACTGTTTCCAATTTTTGTTTACATTTCGCAAAGTGATGTATGCACTTTTTGTTCTGTATTGATTTTAGCTGTGTGTTATGTGATTGTAAAGCAAGTTTTTGTTGTGTATTTTCACCAGAAGCACACATCGGATATTGCATTTGCATAAATTTGGTTTTAGATTTAATGAAAATCAATGTACTTTTTAGAGCCCAACATGCTGTAGATCTCTCAATCATTGCTTCAAACAGTATTTTCAGTGGTAGCCACCTTCCAATGGGAGAATGAACACAATTTGTTTTGTGACTTCTCCAAAGGTGTGAAAACACAAACATGTACAATGTATCGAACATAGGTTACTGCATGACAATCTGTACATGTGTATGTCTGCAACCTTCAGTAATGATGTTTGTCATATTGAAATAGGGCTTAGTATCAATGTTTCCGTTGTTTACCCCAGTTACTGACAAATTACTCATCATAACTTGATCCATGTAAATTCAATTAAGCTCCAATCTTGTGTGGATATTAATGTGATATTATACCATTAAGGCTGGCATAAGGTTCTGGAAGTGTTTTACCATTAATTTTGTAGCACACAGCTTTGGTTCAGTGTGGTACCACATATTCAACTGACTCTATATCCAGATTGTCAAGTCAAAACTTGTTGCTCAGTTTTAAAAATTAATCGGTTATAAAAGAAGACCTCAAGGGCACAAGCCAGTATGCATACTTGGTGAACAAGGCTGGACTTGCTTGCTTATGGCAGTTCATTGAAAAAACAAAGACATTGCTTCCATTAATTGGGTACGGTGAGGCTCTGGCTTCATGTCTATCAGTGGCAGTGCCGCTGCTTGTGGCTCTGTAGTCAATAAGCTGCAATAACACAAACTATAATCCTTCTATTTTGCTTCGTTCTGGTCATAGGGTTGCCATTGTAAATACGGTTCCCCACCTTTGAATAGCCATTCAGACCACCTTTCAAAGTAATTACAAGAGGAAAACTCAGGCTTTGTTGATATACCATGATTATTTTCCTCATTGTGAATTTGGTTGGATCATTTTATAAATAAATATTATTATTATATTATTTAGCTATTATCTATAGTTTTACTGTTCGGTCTATTTGACTTATTTATCAATTGAACGTTGTAGTAGGTGGAAAAACAGTTAAAAGTTTTGCACCAACTGCCCTCTTGCATATTTTAGATTTTTGTATTTGATATATCAGTATATCAAGCCTTCATTGGAAGTTAAATGAAACAGATAAAGCAATTTCATCAATACTCAATACTGACCAATCAAAAACTAAATAATCATCAATTGTAGCATATTGACGTAAAATATATTTACAATATTGACAACAGAATGTCTCCTGGCCATTTTGGACTGTGCCCCGTGTGAAGAGGTCAAGACCCTGTTTATTTTTTAGATTACAAATTGAGAATGTCGATGACTTTAACTTTCAATTTACTATAAGAATGCACTTCTGCCACCAATTCGCCACCAGGCTCAGATTACACAAAGGGCTAATGTCTTAGTGAGTGTGAGTTAAGGAGATAAGCAGTTATAAAAGCAGTCTAATATTTTCTCTTTTTCTATTGACTTTTCTTTAAAATATCTGCTTAAGATTTCCTTAAAACTACATCAAGCCAAGCTCCTGTTCGTAACCCCTTATACTGTATACGTATATCTGCCTTTCCTATGAGTTTGTCATCCTGTGAGTGACATACCATTCTTAGTCACTGAAACTTTTAGGGAAACCCCTTTTGGGAGGTTTGAGGTGTGCGCTGCTTGGTATAACCCCCGCATCCCCCCAATCTAGACCAGACGCGGTTGTGATCCGTTTTTCGGGGAGATGCGTGAGACATGCGAGTGCTGGAGCCTCTATCTACACCAGATGCGCATTGCGTGTGTGAGACGTACTACACCCGTAATTTTCTGCTGCTGCTGCTCCGTTTGTTTTACGCTATTAATGGTGAATGTCACAACGCCACTGCTGCTTGACAGCGCTACGCTAGAAAATACTGGCAGCTTTGTGGGGGTGGAAGTAGGTGTATGCCTATGCAAGTTTAGTTTTCATTGTCCTAAATAAACTCCCGAATGAATGTCTTTTTGTTTATTATGTTTGATAATTAATAATTTTATAATTGGTTTTTATCCAGAACAAATGAGGCAGTCAGACTGTAAGCAGAGACCCGTTGTTTCATTGGTTAACGCTTGCCTGAGATGCTTGGAATTTGCACTTTGCAAATTGCACAGAGCTCCACTTTCGCCACCTTGCAAAGCTCCACTTCCCACAATCCGCTGCGAAATTTGAACATGTGCTCTCTAAAATGAATGGGGGGCATCTGACCTGATGCTGATGGTTTGTTACACAGAACCATCTGGGAAGTATTTATTGGAAACTGTTTGTTCTAAAAAATACTGTCTATCACGGGCTAAACCACGCCCATAGCTGCCAGTAGTTCCTCATAGGACGCTGATTGGTCCGAGCCAATTGTGGTTCGACCACAATCGCAAGCATGACAAGATGGATTCTCGTGATGCGATTCTCGCCTCGTGATCTCGCGAATCCAGCTGCCTCGCAAGGTAAGGGGGCATCATCACATCTACACATTTCTGTCAGTGGACGCCATGGAAATGAACAGCCACTTCTTTTTATAGGCTATACATAGCTCAGATAATCACAATAAAGAAATCTACACATAAATTAAGTGTATAGATTACCATTGTTTACCATCTTGTCTCTATTTGATATAGTCTATTCACATATGGGCATATCCAGATGGTTCATTTGCTATTCAATCATTCTGAAATATCAGTGGTTGCGTTAACTATCTGATCTGAGCACTAAATGATGAAATTCACCCTGCTGGTGCGCAAGTCTGGTTATAGTATATAACGCGTGTGCCCTTTTTCATGTTTGTCTAGGAAATGGCCCACGGTATTAATTCTGTTCCACCTGCAATGTGACCCTCGTGAATGTTTACTAGACTAAATATGCATATATTTATTTATGTTTGATGTCTATATGTTACACATGCACACGAGACAATGACGTCTAACTAATTTCTTGATTGGTCAAAACGGTGTTATGTTATACTGTCTGCTTCACTTCGTTTCTAATGAAGGTCTGAAAAAAAATCAAATGACAAATAAACTCAAACGTCAAAATGTCAAAATCAACGCAAGACCACAATGCACAGATGTTTTTCGATTCTATGTAAGACTGCCCTCTTTTGTTGTGTTCGTACCTGCACTGGCATTTTTGGGGTGTGCAAAGGACTAGTGGATTACAAAAAAGGGAAAAACTCTTCCAGAACCACATGATTTCTGTGCTGTTCTGCTGAGCTACAGTAGACCCTCATTTATCCAAACTAACTGACTTTGAACCTTAGCAGATAATTGAATGGCCATAATGAACAAAATATGCACTGATGGAAAAATCACATTTTATTTATCGTAGCTGGTGGTTGGAATATTTAGTTGGTGTTCTGGAATGTTACAAGGTGTTCTGGAATGTATGCATACACACGTTGCATACTAGGAAAAGGTTTTTAGTCTTGTATTAACTTCATGAATCCAAAGATCTTCATCCTCTGAATGACCTCTAATCCTGAGTAGTTTTGATAAACAAGGTTCTACTGTAATGTTATGGTCCAGATTTGGTTAGGGTTAGGATTGTGATATTCATCTCTGAGCTGGGAAAAGCTTTTTCTTACAGGGCCAGAGTTAGATAGCTTCAGCAGAAACATTTCACTGTATACAGTATATACAGTATATATATATATACAGGTATAAGATAAATTAGGAATATATTAACATGAATATATTTATGCTATTCAATACAGCATTAAACATGATATATGTTTTATACGATATAACCTCTACAGCATTGATGCAAATGTATTGATGGGTAGAAATCCGTAGACAAATAGATAAACTAAACAGACTATTAAAACTAAATGGCAACAATTCTAATTGCTCAGAATAGCGTTATTAAGTTGTGAATTTGTAGATATTGTGAATCTAACTCCAATAGTTCTTTGTGAATATTGATATGTCAGGTTATTTATTTTTACATTTGATAAGTAATGCTGTCTTATATTCAGCTCTATAACACTAAGTGTTATGGTGTTTTTAAACGTACAGTATAAATAATATCCATCAAGCTAATTACAAGATCAGTACCTTGTGTGCACTTTTCAAACCTAACTGTGAATAAGCAGCTGTCTGCAAGCAAAGTTGTACGCACTGTGTTTTATCTCCAGCGATTTCACTGCATGTCCCTAAGCACTGAGAGACTTCCTCCACAGAAAGCTTCAGGATGATAGCGGACTCAGACTATTCTCTTTAGTCGATGTACTGCAATTTCATGTTAAGGAGTTGATCTCTATTATGCTCAATGACTGGACTCTGTATGTTGCGTAACCCTCTCTCATTCATGTGTTCACTGTATGAGATGTAGCAAATGGCAATGGGGATTAAAAGGACATTGTATTTTGACTTGGAGTTGCACGGCCTTACTTGGTTACAAAGGGGGGAAATCGTCGACATGGTAGAACGTTATGGAGTCGTAAAATTATTTTACTGGCTCATTTAAACATAATCCTCCAATTCTTTGTGGTTTTCTCTGCCATATGGGCTTTGCGCTGGTGCACTCAAGTTATATTGTTTGTGGAGGTCTGGAGAATACACTGCAGTCTGTGTTGTCAAATCATTCCTGTGCTGCATAAGTAATTTACAACCCAGACGCTTACAATATAATATTGTGATACCCACACACATCAAATACAAAACAGGTGAAATAACCCAAACCCTGTCATATAAATATAATATACTTAAGCATATAACTAGATGCGCAAATAATCTTTCATGAGATTCTTACTTCAATAACTAATGTGTTGCCTCAACCGCACAGTCGCTCATGTCTCGATTACTGCTGAGTTATTTACTGTGTTAAAATATGTTTTGGAATGACAGCAGAAATCATTTGCCCGAGGATGTTTTAGGGATTATTATTGGAGAGGTTGAGTTCGGAAGTGGAAATTGCTATGGGGTAGATTTTAATTTAAGGTGGAGGAGCTGGTCAGCCTATATTCTGCTTAGGTGTGCTGTGCTGCTGAAATGTGCATATGATGGCCCAATATCTGACTGTTGTGACTTTAAAATATAAATAATTCAGCGTCAAAACTACACCACCCAATATTGAGCCTATTCGCCCCTCTTCTATGAGAAAACTGTCTGATATATACAGGTATCTTTCTCTCACATTTAATGTGCCATTAACTCCAGTAAAAGTACAGTAGACTTGTTTTCCAAACCTCAGACTTACAAACCAACAGAAAAGGCATAGAGCAAAAGAAGGAAAAATATATTTTATTGAATGTGACACACACACACAGTAATTGTTTGATTTCCCTCATTGAAACCTGCAAATTTAATAAATGTAACTCCAAATTAGACTGTACAGAGCCTTGGATATAGTAGAAGAATGTGTTTAAAGGCACATTTCGTATTGGGAATAAACTTCAGGCAGGAATATCGATACATTTCAGTATTCTTCTTAAAGAGACTGGACAGAATGTTGGCAAATATGTCAGTATTTTTTTAAAACTCTTGTTTTGGTCCCGATTGATCAAAGTATAGTTACTTAAATATATAATCTATGAACTGAATCCCAGTTTTACCTCATTCTTCCCAGAGCTGTCAGTTTGGGCGCCTGCCCATGACTTGATTGACAGCCTTCACCTGAATGTGCACTGGTGCATTGCAGTTGCAGGGCGGGCCCAGGTCACTCCACTGGCTTCACATGCACACACGCTGACACACGCTTACTGCAATTAGCACGAGACGGGGACCCACTGCACTGCTCCACTGCGCTATCTTAACTATTAGAGGCTGAAGTTACACAATAATTGTGTAGAGCATATTTAAAGGAAGTGTAAAGGAGCTGAAAATAGTTTAAATAACCATAAATTATCACAGAGGGATGTATCCACTACACATCTACCAAATATCTATTCAAAGTAATATCAGTAGCTATAATGGCACACACATCGCAAGTCAGACATAAACTCTGTATTGAAAGGAACTCAGGAACCCCCGCCACCCCACCTCCCCCCTCAACTCGTCCCAAAACGTCCCGCCCAAATGTAAACAAGCACGCCTATCCATCGAAAATGACAGAGGGCCAGGGTGATTGTCATTTGCTGTCATTTTGCAGACATTTCAGTGCATGTTTCAGAAATTGAAGCGTGTTTTTTTTGGACATTCCATAACAATTTCACTACACGTTTCAGAGTTTGACAGATAGTGATAATTTCTGGGGGGGTTTTCGTTCCTCTCTGGGAGTCCGGGAGATAATGCTCATTTCTCATTTTGACTCCCGGACATTCCGAGAGACTTGCGGTGTCTGCTATATGTATGAGCCCAAAGAGGAGCCTCAGCTGACTTTAGAAGTGGCAGAGGAGCCACCAAATCCGCATTCTGCACAAATTGTTACAGAATGGCAAGTTTTAGTGAGTAACCTTAGCTAACGTTACTGCTAGCAAGCTAGCAAAACCTTTGGGAATTCAACAATAAAGCAAAGTGTTTGATGCTAAGACAATGCTGTTTTAGCGGGACAGAATAGTTTCATTGGCCTCGAACTAAGGGACCTATAGGATTCCTATAGGAAATTGGAACATATTATACAATAATTATTATAGATATACTAGATTTTCCAACAGGATTTGTATAGGATCTTATAATATTCCTATAGGATTTCTTATAATATTCTTATAGGATTTCTTATAGGATTCCTATACTATAGGCCATGCAAAAACAATTGCAAATAGGGCGATTGTGCTTCTCTCGCTGACCTGCAGTTAGTTTTATCAAGGATAGGATCCATGGTTATAGTAAAAGGAATTCTGCAGCCAGCATTCCTGATGTGATTTTGGCCATGTAAGTGATGTAAAGACCAGGAAGTTGTGTGTGAGAAAAGTTTAAATCTGATCTTCTCTCACTGTGCTGTTGTGAGAGCAGTGCAAGGAAATAATCTCACAAAGATTTTTCTTTTTGCTTTCAACCTTGGTTTTGAAAGTGTTTGAAACCTTTCTATCATGGAGGTTTGTTTGTGAGGCTGATTCCAAAAATGTTTTATTCATTGCTTTGTCTAGGATTTGCTGTTTTTTTTTTTACATTGAATAAACATACAGTGCTTTCAGATGTCTTTTACTGTAATTGGAGTTCTCAACACACTGTTTCTTTCATATCAACCCAATAAAACTGCAAGAATATGTTGCCTATCACAAACCTGGTCATAACTCGGTTTTTCTAATCATCATGAAACATAGTCTAAATGTACAGGAGGCTCCAATAACCCTTCTTTTCAAATTCTGTCATATAATTTACATGAATGTTTTATTAATGGGGACACATCATATGCTTTTCAGTGTTTTTGAATACTGTAAGTGCTTGTCTTCATTAAAACGTGTTTGTATAGTTTTTACTCAAAAAGGTAAATCAGTGTCCATTCTGAGTATTGGAATTCTCTATTTGATGTCACAAACAAGCCGAAGCTGAAACTGCTTGTAAAACCACATGGATATTTTAAATGAGTTTCCGGTTTCACATTTTTACAGCTTCGTATATCGACCATCTTAGATAGGAAAAGACCAAATTTCTTTATTTTATTAAAACTGCCAATCGTCACTGCCAATTTGGTGGGATTTACATTAGAAGATCAAATGACCAAATCTAGTTTTCTGGTCATATCTGATAGTTTGGCAAAGCTGTCCACACGGATATACTGTATATGCCACAGATCAGATTTGAGTGTCTGTGTCCAGACAGAGGCATGTTGAAACGGTACGCATAATTGTCATAATTGGTCATAATTGTAGCATGTTGACCTGTGCAGAGGACCTTGCGGTTATCTGGCTATCCCCGGTCTCCCCCTTTTGGGCTTATGGTCATAACAGAGACCAAACTCCCTGAATAATGATTACCAAGCGCTCACATCCGCCATGGAAAATAGCCGCCCAACCATGATGTTGTAAATTCATGATCTGGGAAGATGGAGCCACCTGGCTCCAGGAGATGAGGACCAACCAGGCCCTGACATACACTCCCCCATATTCCTGAAGACTGAAGGATCAAAAGACTAATTCTCTTCATATAAAATGTAATGGACCAAACCTGATGTTTGTATGTTTGAACAACACAACACAACAGAAAGAATAGAATGTCTTGATTCAGTGTATCAAATTTGATAGATAGGTATGTAAACTGCACCCACAGTATCATGTTGAATATAACAACCAATCTGAGCATATTCAACTCAGGCTGTTTAGACTCTAACCGACACACCAGATGGTTTGTTACACAGAACCATCTGAGAAGTTGAAAAGTTGAAAACTGTTTGGAAAAGCGCAGGCACTTTGAAAAAATACTTGGCAGGTGATTGGATGAACCATCTGTCTCTCACGGGCTAAACCACGGGCTTAAACCACACCGGTAGCTGCCAGTAGTTACTCATAGGATGCTGATTGGTCCAAAAAAACGGAGGTTTGGCCACAATCAAATTAACTTGACGCCTGACAAGATGGATTCTTGTGATCGCGATTCTCGCATGAACCTGTGATCTCGCAAATCCAGCTGCCTCGCAAGGTTATTTAGACTCATCTGATAGCTGAAATCATGAGAAGCTTGAATATACTTAGAACTAGCATGTGGGGTCATCATGGCCCATGTTATTTGAGTTTAAGGAACACGCCAACATTTTGGGAAATACAGCTATTTGCTGTCTTACCCAGAGACAGACGAGGAGATTGATGTCAATTTCATCTCTGTGCGTCCAGTACAAAAAAACCCAGGTACATGCTAACCTATCTTAGCATAAAGACTGGATGCTGGTGGGTAAACGAGCCCTGCTCCATCAAAAGTGAAGAAATGTACCTTCCAACACCTCCAAAGCTGTCTTAATTACATGTTGTGTCTTGTATATTTAACATGTGCAGAAATAAAAGTGTAAAAACGCTACTTTTATTTCTACATGTGATATTAATGTTGCTGGTTGAGAAGCCTGATGTCTTGGGGGAAAAAACTGTTTGTGAGTCTGGTAGTCTGTGCCCGGATGCTCCAGTATTATCTACCAGATGGCAACAACGTGAACAGTCTATAGCCTGGGTGGCTGGAGTATTTGGTGAGACTCCAGCCAAGAGACAAGAGACAATAACTGTTGATCACACCATTAATCATTGTTTTTTGCGCAATCCGCCTTTGGTTAATTTGGGCTCTTTCTATGTTGATTTGTCTTGCGACCTAGCTGGCACCCTGGTTGTTGATGAAGTCTGAGTCTGTTGAAAGTCCAGTGAACGTCACCGACAAATCTTAAGATTGCTGTTCCAGCTATATGAGAAACCTGCTCTACAGTCTATGCCACTTTGTTAATAAACATTAACAATGATCAGAACAACATCCTGCAAAACGCTATTCCAGCATTTCCACAGTCCCACAGGCTCCAACACTTTATCCGGCCTACCAGAGAGAGAGAGAGACGCTGATCCAGCTCCAACCTTCCAACAGATGACCTGAGTGTCTCTGATCGCCAGCTATGAGGGGTTCCCCAGGCTCCGCTAGACTGTTTGGCCCATTATTCACAGTCGCCTGCTATGCTGCCTGACTCCTATGCCTCTTCACATACACAAGGTGATCGACTTTATGTTTTTCTTGATGAAGGTTGATGCGCCTCAGTTAATGAGCGGCTAGGAAGTCTAGTTCAGTCGTCATACGGTATCATCCTGTTGAAACAGAGGTTTCCTCTGTGATCCCTTTAAGTTATAACTTTCACCCATCAATAACCTTTCAGCTGCTTATCATTGTGTCGATTTAAAGCACATTCCGGGTCATCCTGGGTCATTCACTGATAATTCACTCATAATCTCAACAGATATAATCTATAAACCATTGTCTACGTCTTTATCATTAATTTATTAATTTATTTCTTTTATTGAATTGCTTTCCTTTATTTCATTGATTCATTAGTTAGGATAGTTATTGTGTGTATGTTTTGTAGTAGTTCAATAAATACTTCATTGATGAAGTCTGTCTCTGTGGTTTGTGTATATAAAATATGTGGTCACTGCTTTCAAGTCAAGAATTCATGCAAATTCAGATTAAGATTGATATGATATTGGTCATCACCACCCAAAAATACTAGGAGTAATGGATTTATGGTCCTACTTTTACACACATGAATAAAAGTAAATTAATAACAGTCCTAACTTATCTAAGTGATCAGACCTCTCTGGAAGGGAACATAAGCGAGTTCGTGAGGTGTCTTTACCCATTAGGAGTCGTCAACAGGCAGAGTCTTAACGAGATTTAGCAATCCATGTAATAATTTTTGTCTGAAACATAGACACCAAGCATAATAGTTTAATAGGACTAAATTAGATCCTTATCAAGCAGTCAAGTTGGGACCAGACAAACTCATTATTTAATAAGAATTTTCTATGTTGTCTATATCCGTTTTATAGCTATATAATATCTATAAGTGTGTCATTTTCAAAGTAGCCCATTGTAATACTTGTTGTACTCAAATTGACATGGTGTCACATTACTCAATTATTTATTGATAATGTTGGACATATTTCATGTTCACAAATTATGTTCATCGGTTATCTTCAACAAATAGTGCTTTTATTACTATTTTACAGACATTAAATAACACACAGAATAACAGGTATAATAACAGACAGCTGATTATATAGGCCTAACGTTACAGGCATATGGAAAATGTAATGTTATTTAATGTTATGTTTTTAAGATGAAGTTGCAAAAATTTGATTTTTAAGCATCTGTAAGTCAAAATGCATTATTGAACTAATTGTTGCTACTTTTGGAAGGCTGGCATGCTCCAGGAGTGGGTATGGCTACAGGAAGTCTCTTATATGACTTTGATACCACTTCCTAAAGTGTTTTTGGGCAGTATCTCTGTGTATCTAGTTGCCATTATGAGCAGGAATGGGGAAATGGCTTTAAAACAGGGGACATACATTTTATGCATTCACCTCAAGTACCACCTGAAGCTGGGGGAGGCTGGGACCAGAATGGCTGGTCACAGCAGCTGCCATACATATGTTTCTCCACTGCTTTCCACAAGACTACATGCCCCAAAGAAACCCAGCTCATA
>OMKK01036517.1:16064-26631 GCA_900302305.1 Polymixia japonica | reverse complement strand
AAGAGTCGTTTCCTTCTCGGCATAATAGTCATTAACGTGACCATCAACTTCCACAGCTGACCTCTTCACCCTTGAACACACACACACACACACACACACACACACACACACACACACACACACACACACACACACACACACACATCATGGATGGTTTGTACTGTATAGTGGCATCACTGTGTATGTAATAAGTGAGTGTTAGGCAGTAATACTTTGCTTAGCAGGTCTTAATAATTATATAATGTCAGTTACCCTGCTCATTCTTTTTCTTCCTATCTCCTTTCCTTGCTTCGTCTCTTGTACCATGTAAATAGCTGCCTGTAGATAATTTCGTAATAGAATGCGTCGGCACATCAAACGCTGAGTCGGCCATCCGCTCCAAATTTGTGCCTTTGTTAAATTGGATTTCAAACGCAATTATCAACCAAAGTAATTCACAACACAATAGCCTGCTATAACTGCTCATTTGAAACGATGCAGAGTCATTTATGAGTCATTTTGGAACAATCCTGAATCTCTTATAAGAGGTGAGGCCTACAGGGAGCTCAGCAAGCTTTCCTCTTTGTCAGCACTGGTAGAAATGAATGATTAGTGCTTCCAAAATCAGGTTCCAAGGAGAGCGTTTAAAGCAAAACTGTAAGCAAATGTCTGGCCTAGATTTGTTTGGTAATGAGATGAATCTTGATGATTAGTCAAATCCATCACAAATGGCTCTATTTGTATAATGTTTGCAATACACAGGCATTTTGTATTCAGCAAGGAAGCTTTTCCAGGAAAACATGTCTCTGGCAGATGGATTCGCAATAAGAAGACCAGAGTACTTGCTGTGGGACTACTTTGAGGTAACTTTCTCTGTCTGCACATCAAGTATTTTGCCTGTCTGGAACCCTGTTTGAAGTGGTGAAAGGCTTACTTTTTCTCTGAGCAAAACAACCCCCATAAACCGGGAGAACGGTTTCTGATGCAGGAATTCAAGAATGCTGCTAACAGTGACTATGTTTAGTTGCACCTGCGTTTTCAAAGTAGTTGGACTATTGCGTTAATTACTCCAGTCAAGCTGAGGTGTTTATGTGGGGTCATTTAATTTGGAATAAGACTGCATTAGTTCCAAATAATTGATTAAGAGGCTGTATATAAACAACGTGTTGACTGGCGGGCAAAATTTCAGAGGGTTTGGGAGTTTAAGAGCAACAATCTCCCCGCCCTTAAAGGGGAAGTTCATTTTCTAACACTTCTGGGCTCATTTCCACAGCTACCTGGGCTTTTCTCTGCACCCCAGACAGTTTTTATGTTGATTTCTTCAATATTTAGAGATATAATAATCAGTGTAGGCAATATCCCTACTCCACAGAAGCCCCATTCAACATCAAACTCCATGTTACTGTATATACATTGTAAACACATGTCCCTGCTTCCCATGACTGATATTGTATTTCTGATCAGTCACATTTGGTTAATATTTACCGAAACCGGATTACACACTAAGTGAACTTGCGCTGCAAAAAATAGATCTTTGTTTGTTTAAATTTTAAAAAAAAATGCTGAAACATACATCCCGGTTAATGACAGTGTATATAGTTCTGAGTGCATTTTATATCATTTCAAAAAAACGAGCATTTTCATGGGAAATTACGAAAACCTAAAAAAGCAAGCAATTGACATAAATATTGTCCGAGGTGCGTATAAACCCCAGGTAGCCATGACAACGAGCCCAGAAGTGTTCTACGGTGAACTTCCCCTTTAAGAAGTGAACGCGTCTAATTCTCTCTACTACTCCAAGATGCTGCTGTAAATAGGAATCTCTGTCATCTTGCCTGGTTCGATACGGGTTAGAGAAAAGTTTATTTTCCCTTTCTGTTTGCCTCTCAGTCCCTCAGTGTCTGTCTTCCATTCTTCTTTAAGATCCGACTTCGGGAAAAACAACAACGCGGTTTATGTGGAGGAATGTGAGACTCGCAATCCAATGCACTTATTGACACACTCGCTCGTTCTCATTGACAATTGAACAATAAAGCAAACGCAAATTCAAACATTTCTTTTATTCTCCAAATATACAGAGCAAAAGCATCATAGATTCACAGACCAATACAGTTAAAATACAACTTTTTTTCATTTTTTTTCTTAGATACAGAGGACCACTGCCTGAAAATAGTGGTTTACCCAGTAGAATGTACATTTTGTCTTTACATTACAGTTATGCTTATGGTTCACTATTTATACCAACTTTTGAAATGTCCATGTACTGCAAGTTAAGTATGTTTTCTCAAACCTGGGTCAAAAAGTATTTGGAAGAAACCCTCAGTATTTATTTGAACCTATTTGGAGTACCAGATGGTCTTCACCGCGCCAGAACAAATCAGATAAGGTTTAGATAAACATCTAATCACATAAAAGTATACTTAATCAACTTTGAAATACTTCTGTGATGGTCTAACCTTTCAGAACTCAATGTATTGTCCCATATGGCAGACCCCTCCTCTCCAGCACACACAGCAGGTTAGACCAAATGCTAAGAGGGTTTTTTTTTTTTTGCAAATACTTTTTAATCCAGGCCGGCTTGTTTCCTACAGTAGTGTGTTATTAAAGTACTAATGAGATATTGATTGGTAGGAAAGAAAATGGAGAGAGAGAGAGAGAGAAAGAGAGTGTTTGAAAGCATTTACACAGTAATCAAAGGGCTACTGGGATCAATTCTTATTAAAGTTTCAGTTGGCACCTTCTATGTGTTCCATCATGGACAGTAAAACCTATCATACAATGAGGGAGACTCCACATAGCATTGTGTAAACCACCCTTTGCAGGCATGAGCAATTTATTGACAGTGTTAATGATTGGCATGATATATTATTTGCTCAGCATTTTCTTCTATTTTTTCAATTTCATTCAGACCAAGCAAAAAGTTTGGCATAGCCACAAATCACTGATGCAAAATAGCCAGTGGGCACAGTAACCATTACAAACAACTATAAACCAATCTCCGCCTACTCTCTGCACCTCTCTCACTCCAGAACCACCCTAAGCCAGGGTATAATAGGCCAGCATTTAACATCGCTGAATAACAGACGATCCCGCATCCATTTCTCTGAAAGGGACGCTTTGTTTTATCGGGGAAGGGCAGCAACCCCTTGTAATTGTTCAGGGTCTTTGTGTTTATTCATCTGTTTGGCCCAGGCAATGTTACTGCGCTTGCAGCCAGGCAAACAGGAGCAGCTGGTGCCAGCCGGACAGACTTCCTCAGGTGAGCAGGGCAGACCGGTTCCCACATGGGCTTTGATTCTCAAAGTAATCTCTGATGTGACTGGCATGGCACTAGCACCTTGTGTTAGACAGATGCCCACAGTAGCAGTTGTCGTGTGGGGAGCTCGGTGAAGAAGACCGGCATATCAAATATTTATCTCTTTGCTGTGCAGTGTGCAGATTCTCTAGACTGGGAAATTGCATTATGTTTGGATCAGGGAAGGAGTTGCGTCAGATAGCAGAGGGATGCCAGACCCAAAGGAGAGGAAAACATATTTGTCTTATTGTTTTCAGAGGACAGATGGCAATAATAATTCAGACATTTTTAAATTAGTGAACATAATTCTCACATACCTCCACCACCTTTGATGGCAATTTATAATGCTTATAATACATGAGCAAACAGAGCGGAAAAAACAAACTTGAAAAAAGAAACTGTGTCCCATGCATATATTTCTGAGACAGTATTAAACTGGTTAGATTTTATATCCTACTAAAAGCTAAAAAAAAAAAAAATTTTTTAAAAAAGCACAATGTCTTTGCGTGTAAAATGTAATTTTCTGTATTTGTCTGCCTGAAATATACTTGGCTGACATTAAACCAACTGACAATTAACAAGTAGTAGCCATTTAAGGTAGCTTATGTTGCTAATATTTTTTAGGGGCGTTAACAAACTGATATGATGCGATATACTGTCATGAAGACAATGATTTCGATTTTTTGAGATCCATATTCATCGGGACGTGCCAGTATGCTCATTCTTCACCTTTATTTAGCCCAGTACACCCAGTACCAGTACACAGTCTTCTACTGTGGCCACCGAGCAGCTCCACTGGAGCAGTTTTGGGGTTTGGCGCCTTGCTCAAGGGCACTTAAACAGTAGCTGTTGAGGGAGAGGTGCATGTTATGTCATGTACTTTCCCCCGCCCAGATTATCCTAGATGATCTGGTGCCTTCCGGCCACAAGTCCGCTTCTGATGGCAATAAGGGCCACAAAATAATTGTATAATGTAAAAAAAACAAAAACAAATGCTAACAGTCCCTGTGGGGGGTATGACATCATAACCTCTTTCTGCATCTCACATCAAAGCCTCAGACATGATATGTGTAGTTTCTTCTCTTCGGTTACAGGTAAGATCATCTCACTCAACCCTATGGCCTGCTCCGTGTCTCTTAGCGTGAGAAAGTTTTAACCGAAGATCTTGGCGGGGATAGGTTGATAGAAATTAGGGAGGGAGACGAAGAAAGCAAACGATTGTCTGTCGGTGCGCCATTGGTGCCACGACGGTTTGTTCAGCTCGAACGTGGTGAAAACTGAGTGAGAAAGAAATGAAAGACTGCAAAAAATTATATACAGAGAGAGACAGCATTAGAGATTTATATACAGTGTGCTAAGTGCCAAGCTGGATTATCAGCGTTGAAACAGAGCTTTTTGTCTTAAGCTGTACAATGGGCGCCAATCCATTTGTAAAATTAGTCCAAACCACTGCCACTCAAGTGGAAAACCTCATTCAAATGCCTTGAATATAATCATATGTAAAGTGCTTACAGCAACTACTTGCTTTTGTTGAAGATGCCTCTGCTTCTTTCTTTCAAGCACTGAAAGTTTCAGGCTCACGGTGTGTCGTCTCAGTTTACTGCCATGCTAATTTCCATATTGAAAACCGCCAAATCTGATCTGGCCATCGAGCGTTATAACATTACGATGGTTCTGCTGATGTCACAGACTTGAGAAATTAGAAGTGACATCATCACTGTAAATCGTTATGTAAGCTGTTCTGTTTGAGGGCGGCGTGGCTCAGGAGGTAGAGCGGGTCATCTAGCAATCAGAAGGGTTCCCGGATCGGTCCCCGGCTCCTCCAGAAAGCGCGTAGAAGCGTCCTTGAGCAAGAATGCTAAACGCCTAATCGCTCCTGATGAGCGGAGCTTGGCACCTTGCGTGGCAGTCTCTGCCGTCAGTGTACGGATGTGTGTGTGTGTGTGTGTGTGTGTGAGAAGGGGTGAACACGAGGCATACGTTGTAAAGCGCTTCGGAGAAAAGCACTACATAAATGCGGTCCATTTACCATTTATGTTATTTTCCTGGAAGTACAGCCTTTAAAGACCTGATCACATAGAGATCAAGCTGATTTTACAAAGCATGACTGGCCCAGACCATGAAAGCCCACGTTTAAAACAGCTTTTATAGGCTTTTGATGGGAAAAACGAATTGTCGAAAATATGATGCAATTGTGGCTGGAAGGCAGACACACAGTCACAGATATGTTAGATGCTTAAAGGGTAGCCCTTATCAATCCAGGCCTGGTTCCACACAGCTTTTATGCAACAACAATGGGCTCTGAACGCGAGGTTGTTCCGTAACCTAGTTACATCCTTACATCCAGTTTCGGGGGTTCATCCGATCTACGTCAAGATAGTGTGTAGAAACACGGAAAATATATAGATCAAATGGTGTTTATCCCAATTTCTTTGCTTCTTCTTCGCTTATCTACATTTACTTTATCTACACTTAATCAGGCATTTAGCATCAAAATTGCAGTGGAACTTTTAATAAAAAATAGTGTTCTGTGGTGCAGAAAGCACTTCTCCGATGGTGTTTTTTTTGTGTGTTCTACTTAAAGACATGCACTGTGCATGACTAAGACAGTCTTGACAGCAGGCTCACTTTGATACTTTATGTAACATACGAGTGCTTGCGTGGTTACTCAACGTGTTTGTTTCTGTGCCTCTACTCTCAACTAAAATAAATACAGTCACCTATGGTACAAAACAAAAAAAAAAACAAAAAAACAAAAAACAAATCTGATCTTCACTCAAAAGAGTCAGCGTCCCGCCATCAGCGCCACAGTAGCCAAATGAACAGCATATAGCAAACCGAAATGAAACACATTTGCGTCCCATGATGAGCAGCATGACAACAGTTAGGTATACAGTCAGGACGCACTAAGCTCCAGTGTAAACAGTGATATTGACAATAGCAATGGGATAGCCTATGCAACGAGAGGCTCAGCTAAGACCTAATGTTTACATTTCCTTCAACGGGTACCCTCACTGGATATGGCTGATCTGTAAGCTGTTTAGCGGGAGAGACTTCATCTCGTCGCAGGTACAAACCCCTCGTTAAAAGTTTTGCGGGCCGTCCCGGTGGTCCCCTCCCTCGGAGCCGGGCCTGGCGCTCTCTCACGCGACGGCGGCGTGCGTGTGTGTGTGCGTGCGTGCGCGTTCCGTCTCCTCGTCGAAAGAAGAGCTTGCGTGTTTATCTCCAGTAGACAAAGTCTGTGCCAACGCAGTTCAAATAGACCCTCAAGGTAAAGGAGATGGGCATGTGGGGGAAAAAAAACAAAACTATTGTTTCTCATTCGGAGTTCTCAAAATGAGTCAAATTAAAGTTGAACGACGGGACGTAAGAAAAGACATGAGAAACACACAATGCACACTGAAATTCCTTTATCTCAGAACGGCAAATTGTTAAATGATGACACAGGGTTTTGAGATGAGATCTCGGCCGCTCTTATCTGCTCGGTTCTGAGGCCCAGATGCTGCCGGGGGAGAGGAAACAGGCAATTGTTCGGCAAGTCCGTGGGCACAAGTGGAAAGTTTTATTCCACCTACACAGGGGACGAGGTTTGATAAGCCAGGCTGAACAGGCGTGTGAGGGGAAGGAGGGAGGAGGGGGGAGGAGGAGAAACTTTAAAAAAAACGTACACATGTGCACATTAATCTTTGTGCTTGAAACTACAAGAGAGCAGCAGGATATTGGCTCACACTCGCACTCGTACCGTTACGGGTGCCCGGACACTCGTAACAAGACTCTCAGTTATTTTGAATGACAATCTACAAAACGTAAAGAGGTTTTTTTTTTCCCCAGAAGAGCTGATTGTCAGATGCCCTCGTGGTATTCCTGCCTTCTGATCTTCTCCCGCGCCCAAAGCAACGACCACGTATTACCGCGTTATATTCCAAACTTGTGTCGTACAGTATCTTCGTTGGCAATTAACCTCTGTGGCACAATTCTGATCGTGGATTAAAAAAAAAAAAAAGAAGGTGGTTGATGAGTTAAACATGAGGGAAATATAAGGCTTATTGATCCACTGGTTGAGACGTTGAGAAGTCTAATGGTGAATTAAAGCCAGCCAGTTACTGTATCTCCATGCTTCCAGGAGAAACACCGCAACGGCGAGCGGTAGATCCTACTTTTCCCTCCCCGGGATCTGATTCGTTCACAGTTTCTGACTCCCGTGACCGGGCCCGCTCCGCGTCGCGCGCCTCCGTCCCTGTCCCCGTCCCCGTCCCCCCCCCGGCCCTCGGCGGTCAAACGTGGGTCTGCATGCGCTTCTGGAGGGGCCTGGTGAGGTCTGAGTTCTGAGAGGAGGACTGGGAGTAGTGGGAGGAGGAAGAGGCCGACGCCTTGCTGTCCTTGTCGAACTGCACGTAGCCGTCCTGCTTGCTGTAGCTGCTGACGCTGCTGTCGCACTGCGTGTCGATGAAGGAGCTGGAGTCGCTGAGCGAGCCTCGCTGGAACTCCCGCTCGCAGAGCTCGATGGAGCTGCTGCCCATGCCCAGCACAAAGCGCTGGCTGTAGTCGTACAGGCGGTTGGGGCCAGCGCCCAGCGTGGAGTAGATGTTGGTGAAGGACATGCCGGTCGGCACCCGCTGCTTGCCCAGAGTGCCGGTATTGGTCGGGTTCCGGACCTCCGCGGGCTGAGTTCCCGCCATGGTGGGGGTGTGGTGCTCCTTGAAGGTGTTGACGCTGTAGTAGCCGTTGGTGGGGTCCTGTTGTAGACCGTAGACAAAGACAAAAAAAAAAAAAAGGAAAAACAAATCATAAGACATGGCGAAAAAGTTGGAAATTAGCTCCAAATTACCACCAGTAATTATCAGAGAATATGTGATGTGACATTGCACGCGCGGTGTTGTTGGTTTCTTTCTCCAGAGGCAAGAAGAAAAAGTAAATCCATCCCCTCGTTTATATGCATTTATTCCACTCAAAGCTTAACAAGAGTCAAGGTCAAACTGGCATTAATTACCATTCAAATTGGAAAATAAATAAGCAAACAGGCTGCAGTGTACAGCATATCCAAAAAGAATCAACAGAAAAACAGTGGCAAAGCTCGGAGTTACGATTTAGACAACCCCCGTGCTAACCTCAAAATCCTGCTCCTAGCTTATTAAGCGGACCTTGATGACTCATAGTTTGGCATCCAACGTGTCACTGCAAAGTTCACTCATACGCTGGTTTTAATTGGACCCGTAACGGTTGCTGTGTCTGTAATTCTATGTATACACAGAAATAGCTTTTGAGGCCGCAGCTGCCCTGCTTGTTGTCTGTGTGCTGAGCTCCAGACACTGCTGTTGCTAGGGTTTTAGCTGCGTGTGTCCATGTGCGTGCGCGCGCGCGCGCGCGCGTGTGTGTGTGTGTGTGTGTGTGTGTGCGTGCATGCGTGCGCTTGCCCGCGTTTGTGCGCTTGTCTGTACGTGAATGGATGTGAATGTCAAGACGAGATGAGCTCAATGCCGAATCCCAAAAGGAGAATGCTAATTACGGGGAGATGACACAGCCCTAGACAACCTGAGTGGGTCCTCGTTATGTACATCATTATCAGACGGCGGACGGGAAGACTTGCGTCTTGTGTCTCGCCTTTATCTCGTCAGTCCCCTGTGTTCTTGTCCCTTGCACGCTCTCATCAACAAGGATCAACAAAGCCATCCCCGGTGGGAACAGGTACGCAGACGGGAGACAGGAGAATACCCCGGGCTGCCGATGCTAACATTCATTTCGATAACAGTGTAAATAAATAGGGCAAGGATTTGTTTTCTCCGGTGCCGATTCGCTGCGGCGCACTGTGGAGAATTTGAAGGCACATCGTCTTTTTCTAGGTTCTGGTGTACGGTCGTAATGATGATGTCATCTGTTTGTTGACTATATAAATGGGGGTGTGAGATTTTTGTCTGCCATTTTACCGACAGGAATACCAGGTTGGAGGAGGAATAAACTGTGCCTAGAGGGGTGAGGTAATGCACTGTGCTTGAATAACGGAGACGTTTGTAATAAACAGAAGCCAGGGGGTTGTGCTGTGTTGTGTTGTGTTGTGCTGTGTTGTGTTGTGTTGTGTTGTGTTGTGTTGTGTTGTGTTGTGTTGTGTTGTGTTGTGTTGGGTGGCACTCTTTTTAGGCGATAGTTTACTGACACTCTCACCGGTGTATTTGAATAACTTTTCCACATGCACAGTGAATGTGTTTATATTGAAACAATGACAGGTTGTGTCACGTAAGAAGAGGACAAGACCACGGGTTAATTCTGTCTCTGCACTGAGCTTTTGTTTAATGCCTGCCAGGCTTGGTAATCTGCCATTACAGTCCAAAAACTATGAGGAAAGCACTGTATTGAAATTATTTGCTCATGCTATTTTGTTTCAGATTCGGTTTTGAACGGTAAGCTTTCATTATAAAAGTGCAACGACTGCAATGGCTGGTGTGCTGCTAATACATACAATACATCTAATTCTGTATCTGCTGAGACTTTCCAAACTGTCAAGTGGGTCAGAACTGCAGATTTCTATCTATTTGTTATTTTACACTGATATTAAAATTACGCCGATGATAATATACAGCGCATAAAAAATACTTTAGTATTTCAACCTACCATTCAAAACAGATAACAACTATATTGCGGCCCAATGCCTTTGGCCATCTGGCCTGTAGAGACAGTATCCTGTATCTTCCCGTTCCTTTGTCTAAAACATTTCCATTTATAAAATATCAGTTTTTATGATACGATTGTACAATGCGTTAGACTTAATATTTTGATTCTAACCTCTAGTTAACTTACTCAGCTCACCAGTTGAATGTGATTTCAGTGGTCAACAACGTAGACTGGAAACTAGATAACTTGTTTAATATTCCACTGTAACATCTTTTCTAATGAGGTTTCTATATAAATATGCAACAGCACTGCCTCTTGGACATTGGAGCTTCAGGGCTGACAGCCTCTGATTTCTTGCACCACCTTTGATGATGGCATAATTAATGAAATTAGACTTCATATTGGATTCATTTAGCCCCTGGCCTCATCCTTGCAAAATCAGGGGATGCAAAAGGAGACGGATTATTGGATTTCAGCCCTATTGGTTCCTGCGTTAAAGACCTGAGGTATAATATCTTCAATAACCGCTCTTTTCTCTGCGCCCGCTCTCTTTACCTGTCTTATTCTCTCCCACCCTCTCTCCCTCCGTCGCTCCCTCATTGATCCCCATTTGTACCTTGATGTGCTGATATTCCTTCTCTTCCTCCTGTAATACCTCCAGCTGCTTCAGCACAGATTCCTGCTGGA
>OMKK01036517.1:0-15967 GCA_900302305.1 Polymixia japonica | reverse complement strand
TGACACACGTGTGTGTTGCGGCTTCTCAACTTCTTTCATTCCGAGTCTCGAGACGGAGAGATTTCATATCATTCAGACATGTTTCACCTTCACTCGGGGCTAGCAAGGAGCATAAATAATGCATCTGCAAATCTCATTTTTCTTACAAAATGCACGTATAATATATCAAAGCTCATTCACCTGCAGTATCATTAATACCTATTATGTCTTATGGAGAAAAATGTAATCCGAGACCTCTCCTTGTAACTAGTTCTGCCCCCTCGGGGATACTGCATGTAAACGGCATCACTTATTCAGCTCCCAAGAAGAATTCAGGGTTCTCAGTGTTAGAGGGCATGCGGATAAAGCAGTACACCAACTGCAGGAGGACTCGATACGTGTGCCGGCATCTCCATAGATGCACTGTACCGGGGGCCCTACTCTGCCCACAGGAATGAATGGCAGGATGAGTTGCTAAATATGGGTCCTTAGCCTTGAGATCACAAAGCATATCCTATCTACAGTACATACCTTTTCTGCTCTTCCATTACTCGTAAAGGGAATTCTGCAGGAAACCGCTAAAGCTATTCTGAATGTAACGCGCGTTCATTGTCTTGCCTGCGAGAATCAAAGGGGAAAGAGGTAGCGGCGCTACAGATTCTGTTGAGTTCGAGTTCTCTCGCCTATTACGCGTGAGCGGGAAGAGGAAGTGGAAAGTAGTATGGCGCGACACTCACACTCACCATCAGTTGTTTCATGGAGGCGTGTTCTTCGTTTTCCCGTGCTGCATTGTGGTCTTTGTGTACAATCTCCACCCGAATGTCGTTTTTTGCCGACACGACTCCTTTTAGATCTGGCAGACACACATGAGACATGTATTCCAATAAGCTGCATAAACACCACACACTGTATTAATTGTTACTATATTTCCCAATGCATTCTGCAATACTATGGAATTTAGCAAGATCCCAGTGTTGGGTTTGTCAGGGCTCCCCCTATTTCCCGAAAACAATACAAAAGACTTATGAATCATTTGGTTCCTGTGAACACAGGATTATTGTTTTCTGCATACGTATGCAATCTCACACAGCCTTCCACGGTGGCTTATTCTGTTTGGGACAATGCTGATTATACTGTCATATAACAAAGTCTTACTTTCTGTCTTAATTTTGCTTGCAAGTTCTCTCTGGTGAGCACAGATGGAGACGGGCAGTGAGGGCATAACCAGGTGCGCGTCCTCTGTGGTATACAGACAATAGACATGCTGAGGGGACTGGTAGCACAGTTTTGTTCTTGGAAAGTGGCAGTGGCTGCCTTCCTCTAACCTGAGTCACTTGTTAAATGGATGGATGGATGGGTGGATGGACGGATGGGTGTAAGGGTGGATGGATGGAAGGGTGGATGGACGGATGGATGGGTGGATGGCAGTGAACACAATGCAACAAATATCCATCTTAACAATAGAGCTCAACAGTGACCGCCCACGTTTTGAACGGCTCCGGTTCCGGAAGTGAATTTCCCATTCATTCACTCCAATGACGTTTCAGAAAACCAGCTACGAGATAAATCGTGACCTTGAACCGTTTGATTCAGAGCAAAAGAATATAATTGGAAAATGGAAAAAAAGACAAAGGTACAAGACTGTGTACATAATTATTTTTAAGAGTGAAGGAACTACTCATCCCATAAGCCATTGCGAATGATACTTTTCCAACGACTGCCAACCTTCTTCTTGAATTTAAGCTTTGTCATTATTATAGTGTTTATATTGTTAATAATAGTGTTGTAATAAATTGTAGTTTGTGTTGTGTGTGTGTATGTATATATATATAGTGTTTCATATAGTGTATAGTATAGTATAGTGTTGTCATCAACATGATACAGTGCTTCATTCCCTTTGGACACTCTTGGCCTCACCTCTAAAAAAATGCAGCATGTCAGAAATGGAAATAATGGTTGCTCTGTGGTAAACGTAACGTAAACGATCGTAGAGTTCAGTGGTAGCAGTAACTCACTAGCCGCCATGACGTTCACGGGTGCAGTAAACAATTCCATGGTAACAGCGAGCTCCACCAATCAGAGACGTCGCTGTTACACTTTAGGATTCTGGGTAGTGTAGTACTTCTCCATGACATCGCAAATAGAACAAGGTTTTTCTTAAAACAAGGTCGACGTGTGGCTTCTATAGGAGCATATACCATCGTTTCACAATCTCATAACTCGCGGTAAGTTTACCTTGGATGGTTACGACACTATGGCTAATAATCAAAATCCTCGATTCAGAATATGAATGGGATTTTCACTTCCGGAACCTCAGTGTTGAGCTCTACTCATTTAGTCTGTTTAACGAAAAACAAGACTTGAAGAATCAATACCAGACTAAACACTTTGTTAAGAAGTAGAATATGTTTTGCAGTGCATAACACACCGGTGGAAGTAGCTTTAAATGGAAGTGCATTCAGACTAAGACTGCATGACATTAGCCCTTATCACATTCTGCCTCTCTTTGCACTGCAACATTGTCCATCTAGACAAGTCATTTAATCTTGTATAAAGTCCCAAATGAAGTTTCAATGCAATTTAAGTTTTCTTGAAACAAGTGGAAATGTCTTGAGACAATATATATCACTTGACTCGTTTAAGAGATAATGTCACTTGTTTTAAGAAAATCGAGGACCCAAGGCAAATTGCACAAGCAAAATTATTCCACCCTACCTGCAGATTTTTTTTTTTTAACACTTAAACTACTTTTTAATGAACATTTGAACAGATGACCATTTCGGTTTTTTTTTTAGTTTGGCTGAGGAGCACGTCTTATGCTTTAGCTGTGGCATGCGAGCTTTGGCGGAGGGAAGGGGAACGAGGAGACCTACTTCGCTGAGAGCGGGTGCAGCAGAATGCTCCGATCGTACCCATGAGGACAATGAACGCCACAAAGGCTCCCACGGCTACACCGATTATCACCGCCACCGGAAGAGATTCTGCAGAACAAAGAAAAAAACAAAAAAAACAAACAATAACATATCACAGAGACCGCCGACGTATACAGGCGCAGATATATACACAGAGACGGAAGACTTCCCTGTCTCGCTTCCTCTCTCTCTCTCTCTCTCTGACATAAACACGCATACGCTCTTGTTCTCTTTTTCTCTCTGTCTCTCACTCCCTCTCTTTCTCTCTTTCGTCGAACACAAACTCAGGGAAAATATGCTAGATTTTATTCAAACCTCTTTAAATTCATTTTACAATATCCTATGGGCACAAATGGTTGAAATGAGTTTATGGCATGTATATCCACAGCAAAGTCAAAGGGAAACTAATTAGTAAAATGTTTGTGTACCGTCCCTGGTAAACAGATATCTCATTATCCTACTGTCCAATAACTTAATTTACACTCATTTAAGCTAATAAAGGTATTTGGCTGAGGGCTTTTATTTTCATCGAGTACTAAACAGAGTGTAAGAGTGTGTGCATTAGTTTGAGTGTGGGTGTGGTGTATTTGTGACCAGGAAAAGATAAAACCTGCAGGCGTATCCATCTATATGCTGGTCCTGCTGCAAAGTGCACTATAATGAGGACCTGAGTCACCAGCCCACATTAATGACCTTCTCTCACTTTAGACAAATGCGAAACAACTAAGTGCTCTTCCTACACTATTAAAGCCTATTTAATGTCTTCATTGATCAATGTCACTTTCAAATAAGTAGTTTATAATTTATCATTTGGAATAAGTGGATAGAAAACAAAGCTTCCCCAATTGAAAAGGGACGAGGGTCAACAAATGTTTTAATTTATGTAGCGTTGCAAAACAACATAGAGGCAGATTTTAATGAAGCTTCGTCTGGAAGAAAGCACTGCTAAGGTATGTGTGTTGTGTGCTGGAGCAGCACTTTATATTGTATGTTCATAACGCATGCAGAATGTGTTCGGGGCCACAGATTCAATTAGCTCTGCTTTCGGGTTGCACTTTATGTTAACAAGGCATACCAATTTGCAAGGAATTTATCAGTGTTTTTAACTTTGCAGTTAATAATGCAGCCACAATTTTATAATGGATTTGCAATCTTGTACTTTTTTTCCCATCTTAAAGTTTCAAATTAGCGAATTTTTACATCTGCAGGTGTTTGACACTATACAACTTTTCTGACTTAAAAAAACCCCAAACAATTTCTTTCACAACGCATTAGAATATGCAACGTACATTTTTTGCCTGTTGTTACTGTATGTACAAATACGATCTATATATCTAGGTAGTTACAGAACTATAATTGTCTGCCATGGCAATACTGCATGTACATTTCTTTTTCTATTCATCTACGAAACATCTGTTTTTCTAGTCATTTTAGTGCATCGACATCATCAATTCACATTCAAGCAATAGATCCCATCTCACACACACATATGCATAGAGTCACCAACGCACACACATACACACACACACACACACACAAAATCAGAAAGACGAACTGACACACACAGATACGACCACACGGAAACACAACAAATACAACCACCAACGCCGACTATACTCTACGCCGAGAACCGACGACCACTTGTTTTGGAAAAGAGGAAGGTGGAACCTGTCGAACCTTGGCTCCCACCTTGTTCCTTGAGGCGTATGATCTCGGTGTCGGAGCCGAAACTGTTCCAGGCGGTGCAGTTGTAGATGGTCTGGAAGTCAGCGGGGACGATGTTACTCATGGTCAGTGTGGAGATGACTCCCTCCTCTGTGCTGACCGTCTCCACGGTGTAGCGTCCGGACGTTCCGGACTCCAACACAGTTTCCTTCCATGACCAGGCCTGTTATAAGAAGGATAAAATATTGAGAAGGTGCTGTAATGTAAAAGTTAATGAGGGAACAAGTACAGTTTCTAGACAGGCCCCCTGGACATTTGTGGTTTTGCAAGCTACTTTTTTAGGGCATATAGCATCCAAAATCCACATTAGACAGGGCTGTGATTTGTGGGTAAAATATACAACCTTTTGGTAGGTAACTATTTCTCTTAGTATGCATCCCAAAATAATCATTAAAAAATTCAAAGGTTTTCCTTCAGATGTTGACATGAGTAGTCCAAGACTAAGTAGACAGAGTACATTTGTTTGTGAAAATGTGGAGATTTATAAATACAATATAACCATAGAACTTGTATTATCTTGGGACCCTTAGTTGTTGCAGTGATACATGCTATTCGCTGAAATTTCAGCCGCAGAACAGGGAAATACATTTTACTTGATAAAGAGGAGTGAATAGAATTATCATTCAAAACAACCCCTTCAACTATAAGTTCTCCAAGATAGTCTGGTTACTAACTAGAGGGATTAAACGCAGATGAAGCGTTACAAATGTAGCCTTGGTTCAAGCATTTGCTCTCAATTTTGAAATGAAAGAATGTTTTTCAATTATTTCCAAATCAGAGAATGCGATGTACAGTGCATCTTGCTCTAAATACAACCAAGAGGTTTTCTTGACCCACAAAATCTAACCAAGGGGGAAAAACTAGTCTAGTTTCACAATTACATTTTCTGTTGACACATGCCAAAGAAAAGTAGACCACTGTAATGACACTATCGTAACGTGAATAAATAGTTTGAAAACCACGATTAAAGTCAGGACCTAATAACAACTGCCTCTACAGGCATGCCCATCAAATCAACCGGATATTAATTATGTGGCTGGTTAATGCAAGGCATCAATATACAAAACATACTAGATGACAGTGCTTGGCAATTAAACAAACACACACACACACACGTACACACACACACGTACACACACACACATACACACACACACGTACACACACACATACACACACACACACACACACAGAAATTAATAATAGCACAAAGAGGGGGCTCAGAGAGTAGGCTGTTTATCTAGGGTCCATAAATCTTAATGGGATCTGTGCTAACAGAGCATAAGCATGCATTAAATGAGAAATTAAGCGCCTAAGCTTGCTATGCTTCATGCCCCCCTATTCATACAAAAACAAATGATTGCCAGTGCTATTACATTCATTAAACTGATCATTGCTTGCTTGTATTGCCCATGTTTTAAGATTGTTTAACCAATAGCACAATAGAGCAACATAGCTTTAGCAGGCCTTTATACTTATAAAAAAGTTTGATAGGTCCAATGAATTAATGCATCGATCAAATATGTCATGGGAGAGGGGTCGTTTTACATGTCATTTATATTATTTACATGACATAAAACACATTTATGATTATAGCTGCAGAGAAAAAAGTTTGATATGTGGTTGTTTCCAAAACAACATAGAACACAAACAAAGACATTAAAGAAAAAAATTGTACAGTTACTTACGATGCGGTCTGGTGGAGGTGTGCTTCGAATGAAACACTTGATCTGCCCCTTCTCCCCGTGTAAAGCTTGCTGAGTCTGGGTGCTGGAGATGGTAGGAGGCCCTATCAGGGACAAATCAAAAAACATCATTGTAGCTTGACTGTGAGTCAGATGACAAATGACTCATCAAATTCGTGTTCAGTTTGACATCATGTGGCAGTTGAGACCTTCTAATGAGTTTTATTTTAATTGATTTCTAGCAACAATCTTCACAGGAATTCCAGCTGTGAATACCTGACGTGTGCAGTCATTTGGGACTCCTGAGGAGAATTGTATTTTGGTTCGATATGAACACGTCTTAACCGCACGCAATTTAACCATGGACAGGCCAGGACTGAATGAAGTACATGACTGTGAGCGTAGAGCTCACCCTGGATGGAGAAATACTTAATTCATGGCTGGCTTGACTTCTTCCACTGAGATAAGGGCAACAATGGAGAGTGTTGAGGCATTTATTTGGTACCTAATCAGGACTACAGAGATGTAGAGAGAAAATTGCCATTGTTGAGAGATAACACACTTCTCACAATGTTTCTCTAGATTCAATTTGTCCACAGGAGATTAGACCCTTAACTTAACACTAGGTTAGTAATGGACTGTGCCTCTGGCTCCAATTCTGAGCATATCAACAACTTTCTTTCTCATAAAGATCCAATCTGAAAATTATTTGGGTATATTCACACAATCTTTACAGCTTTGACTTGTTCATGGAAAATAGACCTTTTGGAATGTTCATACCTCGAAATACAGTTCTGTGCTACGTATTAATCAAGAATACAGCCGTAAACAGCCGTTAACAGTCTAAAAAAAGATACGTAACCCTTATATTTAGCTGTCACATGGTATTAGTTCATGCACCAAAAGCTCAAACATATGTTTCAGTATATGCCAAGCCAGTAGTGAGGCAAATCTTTTAACGGGGGTTAAATGGGGACCAAAAGTTGTCGGTCAAACCTTGTTTCTCCACTCCATTAGACACCGCCACCCCCCTTGTACAGTGCGCGTTCGACAAGTTGTCCAACTTGCCCAAAAAAGCGAATCGTGGTTTATATAATGTACCTCAGGTAAGCAAAGACATTAGGCTATAAATTATGTTTTGGTTTTTTCAAGTGAGCATATCTTGTAATAGTATTTAAAGAATAGCAATAAAAGTGTAATCACTGTTAGTTAAAGTATCATTGCTGTTAGCGTTTTGTGTTACACACCATGTAAATTTCATGTAAATCGGATGATGTTTGTCACATAAGGCTGACTTCCTGTTGTCAGTAGGTGGCGCTATGACTATGAGTCAATATTGACATATAGATGTGTCCAGGCCTGGACTCCAATCAAGCATGTGAAATTTGGGGCAGATTTGACAAAGTCCAGTCGAGTTACAACAACTTCCTCTTTCATAGCGAAACATGCAAATTGACAGGCATGCCACGTCACAGGCGCTCCATGAACTCAACTCAACTCAAAAGCTTCGCAATTTAGCATCACAGAGGTCTTTAGATGTCACTGACCAAATTTTAAGTTGCTCTGGTTAATTCTCTAGGAGGAGTTTGTTAGTACAACATCTTTAAATAGCAAAAACTGCAAAAATTGTACAATAGATTAAATATGGCTGACTTCCTGTCAGTGACTGAGCCCAATCACTACAGAAATTTGCAATTTTCGCCAGTTCTGACGTGTGTGCCAATTTCGGTGCGTTTTCGAGCATCCCAAGCCCCTCATAAATGCAATAAAAAAATTAAAAAAAAAAAACTGGAACCTTTTTTCTATTTCCTGAAAAGTTACCTTCATGGAGATAGGCTACAAGGTTTCTGCCTGACAAAATATAGACTTCAGCCATCCCTCTACCCTGTTGGTAGGGTGTCTGAACAGTTGAGAGGGCCACTTCAAGCCAGGAAGCTCATTAACTTGTTCTTGTAGAAACCAGTACCAAGGTTCGACATTTTTGGGTGTAATGTTGTGAACTAGGCAGTGTAGGTATACAGTATTGCAGATGTTCTAATCAGTGCTGAGAGCAGGTTTGGAGAAGGCTGGTTCTGGGATGCCTGAACTTACTACTGGGTCTTCTAGAAGTGTGGTTGACCTAATTTAACCAAAACTCCACAATGGGACGTGCCCACTTGATAACCTCAATGTATTCTTTCTTACTCACTCCCTTTCCATTAATATTCAAACTTGGTTCTACAATTAGCGGTGGATAGTGGATAGTTACATCAGATCCTGCTTATTAGTAAATGGGCCTGTAAAACTGTTTGTCAATATCAAATGTTAAACCGATTTCTAGTGATGGTTAGGGTTAACAGCGTGTGTGAGTGTGTGTGGATTCGGGGGGGGTAACTGGGGAGACAGTTTCTTGATTAGTGAGACAATGTGCCTCCCCGCCAACCTCCCTCTACCTCTCTCTCTCTGGCATCTCTCTGACGATACATAATTGCAGTTTATTACCTGTCTCTTATTAAAATGAATTAGCATTTTAATGAGATTCTGGCAGATGGCGTCTTGGTATGCTACTGGAGGATGCTGCAAGGCTACTGCCGAGGAATGATAGCAATAACGGAACAATACTGCGCCGAAGTCTTTACTGGTAACCGTCTTCCACTGGTTTGTTGATGTGGAATGAATGTTGATGTTTACGGTGTGAGTAGGCGTGAGCGTATGCATGTGTTGAATCTCATATAACAATGTCTGCGCCTGTGTCACGTGTGTCAATGTACCTCTGTGTGTGTGTGTGTGTGTGTGTGTGTGTGTCTGCGGGATCACATGGTGAAAAGTGCACATGTAGTTAGTATGGGCTCCCATGGTAAACATCCAGTTAGATCAATTGCTCAGTGGCTGCCCAAGGCGGGCGGTGGTGGCTGGGGAGGATCTATTCTATGGATCAGGGCTGCAAATGAGGAATATAATTAGATAGCTTTATCTCCCTGGTTCAGACTGTTTGGGTGGATGTGTGCATGCGTGTGTGTGTGTGTGTGTTTAGAATAGCTCCACGGGAGCGTGCCTACGCGCGCGTCTGCTACGCCCGCTCTGCGATTGGAGAATTAACAAGTTGGTGGGCGGAGGCGGGTGGAACTATTACACCAGCGTTGGCGTAAAGGGAGGTAGTCAAAGCGTCGACGTGACATGTTTTATTCATGTTTCACGCTTTGGAGTGGGCACTGAAATCTGATTACGTGATATCAAGAGTGAGTGTCAAAGACCTGGCCTCGAAATTTCCATACTAAATTAACGCTGCCGCGGGGCGTCAGCCGCGAGGAAGAAGTTTCTTTACGTCCTCGCAGCGACTCGTGTTTCTCTTTTTTTTTTTTTTACTCCCGCGCAGGTATCGCGTCCGCGGCGTCTCCTGTCTAAGGGTCACGCCGGCTCTTGTTTCACATTACGCGCGGTGAGAGAAGCGCAGGTCTGAGCTACGAAATACGCTGGGGGGGGGGTTTTTCACTTCACTTCCAGGGTTTCCTCCCTGGTAATCGAAGGTAGATCCAATGACGGATTACTTCACCGTCGCCGTCGTTCCCGCACACACACACACACACACACACAAACAGTTGCACTTTTTTTTTTTTTTTTTTTTCGGAGCTGTCGTTCTCCGTGGCGGTCGCATCCAAATCACTTTTAAAAGGGCCGGTGTGTTTCCGCTGCGCGGCACCTCCTGATGAAAAACCACCCAGTAGCTTTGTTTACAATGTGATTTATGGGATCGTTGGCGTTTTTCCACTTTAACGTTGTATTTATTGTCTGAGCTTTAGATTGAAAGGACTTAGAATATATGTGACAAGTGCCCGTAAGTTTTCTGCGCGGTTTGAAGAAGGAAAAAGGTTTAATGGCTCAATTCTTTATTTTCACACTTGTTACATCAATAAAAGATGAAGTGAAACAGACCTCCATTTTAATTTATGATGGACAAGTAAGTTGCCAAATGTCTTTTTCTATCTACAAAATTTGAACAGAGCTTAATACAATTAAACTTAGAGTCATCTGGTCAGAGAAATTTTACATTGCATCTGCAATGCAGTTTTTTAGCTTTTCTTTTTAAAGGTGGTGTCAGCGGCAGTTTGAGGAAGGCTAACATGCTAATTTACTATATTTACTGTATAACAGCCTTTATATACATATAAAGGCTATGTCTGGAGAAAATACAGAGAAACGATTTATAACAACCAAGTGCTCTGTGGGATATCGGGGATCCTTCGGCCCTGTTTCTCCATTAATGTGGTAATGGTCTGTCTCTCCCCAGGCTGCCCAACAGAGTATGCATCTAATTATACATAGTGACACACACACACACACACACACACACACACACACCTCTGGACAGATGCACAGACTCACACCTGTGCATACATATAAATTAGTCTGCATTTCTTGAGCATATGGGGCTTAAGTGTATGCAGGCTAAATCTTCTCAAGCATGTCAGATGAATTCAATCAATTCAACTTATTCGGTGTGGTGGAAAGGCCTGTGCATACATGTTGTATAAATAATCACACACATGAACGTATACACTGTACATACCTTCACCATGCATGTAGCCGCTGAACGTTTTCCCTACACACACACCCTATAGAATAATTACAATCAAGCAGGGCTCCACGCAAACAAATGCGCTTCCCAGTGTGTGAAAATGTTCAACTAGAGTGAGCAATATGTATCCATTAGTGACTTAAACACAAACTGCCTCCCCTGCTAGCTGTTTGATTATAATTAAATTACATTCTTCCCCAGGGAAGGCGGGGATTCTGTCTGTGTGGTATGTCACAGTGGGAGCCAGTGACACACAACAGCAGAGGAGAATGAGAGAGAGAGAGAGAGAGAGAGAGAGAGAGAATGAGAGGAAATGATATTGACAAATTCCGAACATGCGTATTTTAATTGACGACATAAAATAATCCAGGGATAACTGGAGGGAAAACAACACATCATGAATACTGCATTATATTGTATATTGTATTATATATTCGCTCGCTGTCACAATCAACCGAGTCCCGCCGGCTGTCAGAGATGTCGGACATAGGTTGATGAGAGGTGAGGAGCGGATTCATCGGATTCATCCGCAGTCGAGACGATGGCATAGGACAATCAATGAAGTAGCCACAGAGGAGACGCCACTTCAACCGCACTGTTTGTACTTGTACAGGCTTCACAATCTGATTTGCCTGGAGGACTGAGTAAGAGAAAAATCTGACTTTGGACCCCTCGTGTGTTTTGGAGTAAAGAGATGGATTTGAATTATTCAGAGGGGTAAAAATGATGGTGGCTTTTGAATGTCAAATACAAAATTCACGCCGGGAGGCGCAAGACGCAGGAGAAGAAAAGAAAGGGAATATAAACAAATAAAAGAAAGACTACAAGACATCCAAAGAACTTGGATAATGCTTGAATGAAGTCTGCAGAGACCGAGTAAACATGCCATTCCAGCTTTGTTTTGCGCTATGAGTGCTTTGGTGTTATAATCGTTATTAAAACAATCCATCTTCTTTTCCTTATGACATTGTTTTCAAAAACAACTCCCTAAGATACATGAACAAAAAAAAAAAACAGATACGTCAAAACAAACTGGCAAATTGGACGTGATGTATTTCGTTTACATATTCAGGCTCCAGTAAGGATGCCCGTATGAGTTGCTACCAACGGAACGGGATTGAATTAGTCATGATTTCGCTCTATAGCGGAGCTCTACTAATTTCAGCTGAATCGTTGATTGGGAAGGCGGGACCTCATTGCAGTTCATAGAAGATCGTGGCTCTGATCTTGCACTGGAGGGGATACTGGTATCCCATTCTCTCTGATATATCCAGCTACTGTCTGGATTTTATAAAGAAAAATCTTTACACAGGCTGTTTTCTATGTTGGTGTATCTTCAGTCCCGACACCACCGTCGATAACGGGCAAATTGCGAGTTTTTTTTTTTTTTTTCCAAACGCACCCGGGGCACCGGTCCGTGATAAATCAACAACGCGCTTCCGCCGAACATCTTAAAGCCCGCTCTCATTTTCTTATTTTGGCCCAGGTTTCTTTTTAAGACGGACACAGGGAGAAAAAAGCTCTCTAAGAGACATGTAAATCCTTACAACCGAGAGCCTCTGCCACACTGAGGCACGCTCCCTGAATATCAAGCACTGATAATGAAGTCATTTGTTTGAGAGTTGCCAGGTCTCCCACCAAGGCTGGTATTCATTAGTCAGTCACTGCCTCTGAAAAAGGCAGCTTCCCTGCGACTCGTGTAGCATCTAATCAGCATTTAAGCGTGTTTTTTTTTTTTTTTTTTCTGTTCATGAAACGTGCCAACCGCATCTTGAAAAGAACGGAGTCCGTTTCTATCTTTATCCCTTTATGTATTAAAGGACTTTGCGATGTTGACACTTGATGAAATCAATTTGGGGTTTTATCACATTTCCTCTGTGAGGAAAATGAATTTGCATGGATGTGCTATGTGTCACATCCTTTGACTGTGTTTGCTTGGCTGCTGTTTTATTTCTAAACTTGTCGAGGCTAATTAACCTTGGCTGCAAAAAAGGTGATTAAAATAGCAGACTTTACTCTGCTGTACGTCTCATAGACTGAAGGTTGATTGTTACTTTTTATTCTTTTTGTAAACCACAGAGGACGCAGAGCGCCAACCGCAGCCACAAATTGCTTTCTTCTTGGTGGCAGTGACCCTCTGACCTCAAGATTCGCACTTGTGTGTGTACGAACTTGATGACTGTATGCATTTGTGTGTGTGTGTGTGTTTGTGTGTGTGTGTTTGTGTGGGTGCTTGTGTATGTGTCTGCGTGTCTCTAGATATATCAATAATGCCTTATAGCTTACCGTTGACAGTGAGTGAAACCTCCTTCTCCCCTGCTCCTACTCGCGGGACCACGGCACGGCAAACATATTTCCCAGCATCCTCCTGTCTCACCGCTTTCAGTGTCAGAATGTTCTCGTTGCTCAGAACCTGGCACAAAAAAAAAATATGAGTCAAAGGTCACTGAATGAGCAATGACAGCAAAGGCACCTTCGCATTTGAGACGGCAACAAGGCAGCTCAGGGAAAAGCAAGACAGCACATGGACTGTTTAATGCCTTAAAGGGCATCTCTTCTCAATTATTAAAATCCAATTTTGGGACTGAGCTCAGCAGAGTAAGGGTGTTGCTTTTGGCCTTTGACGTTGACAAAGGGAAAGGTGGAATGAGTCTGAGCGGGCTAACGAGGCTAGGTCTCCCGCCACCTCAAGATTTTAGGATTAACGGCCATTTCAAAGCACCTGGTTGAAGCCACGAGGCCATCTGCTTTGTATAAGAGCAGACACATTATGTAATTAAAAAAGCATGCTGTATATAGCTTCCACCATCTTACCCATGCTATCCACCACAGCAGATCAAAGTCCAGGTCATATTGAACTTTGACTATAGCTTTGAAATGACTGTAAAATGTGAAGTATAGGTCAACAGCAATGCGTGGAAATAACAAGGCTTACCACTCCAGAGCCCCTTTTCATCCAGACTATGGTAAGGGAGGGATTTCCTGTCCAGGCACAGTTGAACACGGCGTCGGATCCCAGATCCACCTGCAACGACTGGGGCTCTGCGGCCATGCGGGGACCAACTGTCAGACACAGAACACAATCAGCAACAGTACAGCCACGGTGCCATCGACTGTGGTCGATGACTCAACGCTCGTTGACTCATGAAAATTTCAGACACAACAAAAAAATCTATTACGATGACTAAAAATGTCACCGGTGGCAGCTGTACGAAAAGGCGAACGGCCTATCCTCACTCACAGTAGACATCAACGTTGCGGCTGATGTTGGTGCTGCCAAGGGGGTTGGTGACCTCACAGGAAACGGGCTCGGTGAAAAAAGAGTGGTCCACGATGACCTCGTACGTGTCTCCCGAGACCTCCTTGATTACGGCGCCTCCTTTGGCCCACCTAATGAGATGAGTAAGAGGGAAGGGAGAGGAAGAAACAGACGAGACGAGACAAGACAGACGCAGAGAAATTAAGGGACGGGCAAAAGGCATTAAGTCAGGTTTTCGCCTCCTCTCCGTGTGTCAGCCGCATTCTTTTCTGTGAATAAATCATCATTCCGGGGCAGGTTTCTGTGCTGGCTTCAGCATATTTCCGTGGCAGCCCTCCATGCTGTGACAAGCTCCCTGGCGACTCGGAGCAGACAGCACGTTCCTCATTACGCCAAGCAGAGAGCGCAGTACAAGAGTGCCAGCCAAGACAAACAAATCACAAAATGACAAATAGGTAGGCTTTTCCCCCCACCTTTGAAGACATGGTTGACACGTACTGTATTGCGCGCGCCACCTGACGTTAATAAATTGACACAGAGTCGCGGTAAGAACATCTGTTTGCGTTCGTGAACGATGGCTTTTTCTGCGACGGGGAACGCAGACGCTCACCAGCGCGTCTAGGCGGCAGTTTGCGCGACGTCGTGGACTGTGTCGAGCTCGCTCTGGGTTAGCGCGGGACGACTCTATTCTGCTGCGAGAGACAAGGTCCATTTATAAAACCCCACCAAAGGGAACCGCAGATATCTTCGGGTCTTTGGAAAATTTACAAGGTGTTTCGGGACTCTTCGATGCATCATGAATCTAAACGCTGCCGGCTTCCGCGACGGAGATGTGGCCGCATGCTGATGTAGTGAATGAAAACAATTCAACACCCAGCCCGTTACGACAGAACCAGTGCCTGTCTCCATTTTCTATTCCCGGGAGTACTAAGAGCAGTTTTCACGGGATAGGGAACTCATTTGTTTTCCATGACTAAGTTGGCCCCATGCTTCACTGAAATGCTATCATTTAAATGAGAACAGATTACCTCATTCAATCAGTAAGTGAAGTGAAGCAGAATTCTAATTGGGCTTCGCAGGGTTTTTTTTGCAGGTTTTTTTTTTCAGTGGTAGTCTTTTCCAGAGTTCTGTTCTCCTTACTGTGTGCCAGTGATGCAGTTAAGAGCACCGTGAGCTTGATACGCCCAGGGATGCCTGTGTTTCCAAAAATATTAAAATTGGGACAGATGGGTATGTTTGGCTCTTCTGCAGTGTTATAAGTGTGTGTTTGTGTGTGTGTGTGTGTGTGTGTGTGTGCGTGCGCGCGCGCTATACTATATAGCATCCAGGAGGTCATTTAACGCCCCAGTTTATGTGTATATACACAGCATAATTCTTTTGAGTTGCTACTCAAACTCCAAAGCACCCAGAGGCAAAGGGAAAGGAATGACAACAGTGTACTGTATGTTAAAGACTGAAAGAAAGATTATGGTAATGGCTATGGTAAAGATGATGACTGTTGATGTTCACAGCATCAACGGCGTGCCCCTGAATATGAATAAGAATGGCCAAAGATATCCGCGCTGCTGTTTCTAACGAGTGATGGCAACAATGACAATGATGGTGATAGTAATGATGACAATGATGCAAAACAGTGACAACGGTGATGATGATGACAACGGCGCGATGATGATGATGATGATGATGATGATCACAAGGAAGATGATAATTTGGCCGCGGCGATGATAACGGCGATGATGGAAATAATCGTTACAATGGTTACAATGACGAGGACAATGGTGATGAAAAACCGCGTTCGCGATGACAACCGCGGCAACGGGTGACGCTCTCCGTATCTCGCTCTCCATATCTC
>OMKK01036505.1:12427-24680 GCA_900302305.1 Polymixia japonica | reverse complement strand
TGTCTAAACTTGTATTTAGGTTCTCTTGGATAATTCTGGGTCACATAGATGTATCTAACATGTTGTTATAGAGCAGTAACTAAACTACAAAACACTTTTTTTCAGTTGACATCTGATGTATTGAGATTGTGAGGTAAGGTAGATATTGATCGAGATCCAAACAAAGTGCAAAGTGGTTGAATCTATAGATATGTGCTGTCAGGGTTGAAATCTTGCAACAACTTTTCTCTATCCAGATGTAATTTTACCAAGGTGTCTGGCAGTGTGCTTTTTCCAGGGTTTGTGTCATTTAGTTACTCTTCAAGTGTATATTGTAAGTGTCTAGGGGTACATTTAAGGTGTAGGACTTAATGATGGAAAGTAATTTGGTCACAACTTTCAGATCCCTCATAACCAAAAAACAAAACATTCATATTGTTTCCAGTGTTTACGTACAAAGTAAATGTAAACAACACATATGCAGCTTTTAAAACAGTTGAAACTCATGCCACAGTTATTTACTGTGAGTTATTGTATTATTAGCAAAGAAAATAAATATAAGTGTAAATAATGTGGGGTTTTTTTCATTTAAAGTGGCAATCTCCCATTTCTTTGTCTTTGGCGGCACCTATGGTGAAAAGCAGTAATTGCAGGTGTGTAATTGGAAACTTTAAAGGGAAAATTTGAATGCATGGCGGGGAAGTCGCCACATATACCCGGTTCTTAATACTCATAATGCTGCAAATGCAAGGGCTTTTATCAGTGGGCCACAGGCTCAGTCACCATTGTGTTACCTCATTCTGCGATAGTCTGTTAAGTCACTGTATATGGGACATTTATTTAAATGAAAATCTTCGGAGATCTTCGAGATTGAAAACATGGCTTAATTCCACTAAATCAAGATGCAACAAAAACAAAAGTGGCTCTATTGGGGGAGCCATACTTCAATTCTGGACCAAGCCTTTAAATACTGTATTACAATATGTTTGGTAGTTATTGTGGGCCAACATTCATCCTCTATTGCTTTATGCACTGATTCAGTCTCTAAACTCCTCCCAAGAATCTGGGCACCTGTAGCGTGTGAGGTTTTTGATGGACATGGAGGAGTGATGGAGAGGTTCTGCAGGGGAGGGGAAAAGTCAAGCTTGTTTTGAACTGTAAAGGCTTGTTTATTTAATTCCCCTTTGCTGTCGGTAGAGTCAGAATATTGCACATAGCAGCTTTAAGACATCCAGAATCAGGGTTCCAGCAGTGTTTTGAACTGTTGTCTTCAGGTTCACTGTGAGGCCAGCAGGGGGCAGACCTGTACAGTTTGCTTTGTTGAATGGCGCTATGGCACTTCACTGTACAGGTGAATCTAAATTGGTTAGTTTTGTTAGATAACAATTCAATTGTAAAATGTATTCACAAAAATGTACTTTTGCAGTAATCTTCCAATAAGGACACATCTGAGAACAACTCCCTCACCCTCACCACCTCTCAACATTTATCAAACAAAGACTGGCAGTTTGAAATTGCAGTGGACTCGTGTACGTTGTTGCTTCCCCAGAACGTGACTTTACGAGGCGGAGGAGGCGTCCTTGCGCTTATCTCTCTGGGAGGCCAGGCCTCGACAGTACAAGTAGACAGAGAGGGGGTGGATGAAGGCGAGCAGACTGAGCAGCGTCAGGGCTACGTTCACCTGCACACAAGGAGGGAAAGGGAACGAGGCATTTAGAGGAGAGCAGGTGAAGACAGGTTGTGTGAGTACTGTAGTAGTGAATCAAAAACATGAGTGAGAAATGCTGGTGATAAATGATATAACCACAACACAGAGTTTACCAGACGATCATTGATGGGTGGCGCTTGTAACAAGGAACGGCTAACTTTCTCATGTAGGGCAAAGAGCAGATTTACAAGCTCTAGTAGAACGTAACAATATAGCATCGACTCCAAACGTCCATTTCTGTCAAAATGTCTCCACTCAGCTTGCAGCTTTCACAAAAGGTAATTGCAGCTTTGAAAATCTGGTGTTAGAACAATGCCCTCATTCATTTGATAGACAGTGATATTGTTGTGTCAGCTGATTTGTGTCAAAGTTCTATTTTAATCTTTTGGTGTGTCCTGGGTTGGCATTAAAGACACTGATGAGATGAGATGAGATAGAACTTTATTTATCCCCTTGGGGTGTAGAAGATAAAAGACAAAGCACCTAACTAAACAAAAAGAGAAATACAACTTAGCAACAACAATGCAAGGCACTGGGGTCACCACAGCGAACAGAGGACATGTGAGTCACTGTACGTACATCATCAGGCCAACGTGGGAGAAACAAAATTGAAAATGTGCAATATTCGTCACAGCTACTAGTGCCAGGAGCTGTGCAAAGGAGGACTATTAATGAAATTAAAATATAATGAACACAAGCCAAATGGTGTGCAACGTGCAAATATAATGGACGGGTGTTGAAAACTAACAAACGTGATCAAATGTTTCAATACAACCAGTGTTGTGCCTGTCCCTAGAGAGAATACACCACCTATATAAAGTGCATCTAGACTGAGAAAGGCCTGGGCTGGTCATCTGTGGTGAAACACTGCCCCTAGTGAATTATGAGGAAGGAAGAATAGCATGTGAAGTTATACAAAGGCTCATAACAAAATACTGCACCAGCATAAATATACAGTATATGTGACTGCATGAATTAAATATGTAGTGTATTGGTTGTTTGCAGTTTATTTTAGTCCAGTTCAGGCTCAGTTCAGTTCAGAGTACCTCTGCACTCTCCCAGGCTGAGGCTAGGATCATTCTGGTAGAGGACACTGTGCTGATGGCAGTTGGAAGGAAGGAGATCTTACAGCGCTCTGCGCTGATCTATGCAGGGATGAGACAGAGGCTCACTGTAGAGGGGTGGGAGGGATTTTCTAAGATGAAATTCAGCTTAGTCCTCCCCTCTGTTACTGCCTCCACGGGGTCCAGGGTCAGTCGAATGACAGAACCAGCCTTCTACACCAGCTTGTTGAGCCTGCGTACATCTCCCCAGCACGCAACCGCAGAGAGAAGTTACTTATTTTGATAAATTGTTACAGTGGAATGACAGTTAATGACAGAACGTGTTTATGATCCAGGTTGTATTGATATAGAACAACTCCTGAATGCTGTAACCCCACCAGATCTGTTGAATCAAGCAAAAAGCTTATGTAACTGGATGAAGGACCCCATTTTTGTTAATAGAATTATTTTCTGTGTGGACAGGGTTTTAAGGCTGTTGTTTGTTCAGTTGAATGAATATGGCAGATTTTATTTTGTTTTATGTTACATCCCAGAAATATTATTTTTCATACATTAGAAACAAATTCTTGTAGCAGTTCTTAATAAATAAATAATGTACCTTCATACATTTCCAACAGAACGACGTTGTAAATCTCAAAAAGGACCCCATACCAGGGGAACCACTAAATGAGACCATAGAACATTTCTTAAACAGTCTACAGAGTATGATTCCTAAAAGGCTACTGCAATTTATCAAATCAAACAAAAGGAAACTGAGGACACTGCAAAACATGCTCACAGACTAAAACAAGGTGTGAAGCAAAATTCTGATCCTGTTCCTCAACTTATGATAATTGCTGCAGTTGTTGATGGATTGCAACGTAAAATAAAGTAGAGAGAGAGTCATGTTGTATGTAGGGTGGAAAAATAAAACCCTGGCCTTCCCAACGCTCTCAAGGCTGTCTCCACTGTGGACAGTTAGATCACTGGGTGAGAGACTGCCCCTTCAGGGACCAAATTCTATTGGCTGGCCCTGGCCCTCGGGCAAGTACACCATATACTGTACATGTATATTGACATACCCTCTCACAAGGCATCCGAAGTTATGACCTTGATGTATCTGGTGAAAACAACAGCCTCCCCTCCAACAACAGAGGAGGCTGCTGTTAAGGAAAGAGTTATTGCAGCTGTGCCCTCTTCACTCTGCGCAGCTCCCTCAAATGATGTTGGTTTGATAACCTCAGCTGCCCCGGTTACGGTCACACCTGATAATCAGAAACCTCTTCCTCTTACAACCGTATCCGCTCAAGCCTGAAGCAGTAGAGGGACTAAGACCTGTCATTATGTCACTATTAGAACAAGGACGAATATCGCTTTATGTAGGATCTAAGGGCGATTAACGATGTTGTACATCCATTCCTGCAACCACTACATGTTATTGTGTCATTGTTTTGTGCAGTGCATTCTTTTCTGTTTCCCTGCACCCTGACAGCCGATTCCTATCTGCCTTTACCTATGAGGGACGATAATATACTTGGTATATTCTTGCTAACCTCAGAACTGTGCAATTGCATCCACCCTCACTCAAAAACACAATTCTAGCTACCAACCCACTGCTTATTTCAGCTCTCAGCTAGAACCTGTTGAATTAGGGTTTTCCCTGTGCGTAAGAGGAGTAGTTGCTGCTGCTCGTGCAGTTACTAAAAGTAATAAATAAATAATCGTGTTAGGCAATGATTTACATGTTCATATTTGTCATGATGTGCCCACACTTATCACGAGAGGGGAAAAAAAAAACATCACCACAGAGCGTGAGACACCAATACACTCACTGCATGTAATGTTTTCCTTCAGGGCTGTAATGTATTCATCCTTCTCCATCCTGAAGATGATGGTGAACCTCATGACTTGAGGTGACCCTTCACGCCAAAAAACACCACCCTGATCTCTTCTTCTCCCTTACCTAACTCTGAGTTAGTTTTCCATACTGATGGATCTGCATATAGAAAGGATGGGGTATCATATGCTGTTTGTTTTTTTTGCAGTTTGCTCTGATTTCAAAGTAGTTGAAAGTCTCAAAAGTGCCACTCTTCTCTCCTGCTCTGCACAAACTGCTGACTTGTTTGTCCCAACATGTGCCTGCTGCCTGGAAAGACTGGAACCATCTACACTGATTCCAGGTACACGTTTGGTTGTGGGTTTTATTGGAAGGGGTCCGAGGAGTCTACCGCCGAGGGCCTGAGGTGTTGCAGTACCAGCCTCTCGATGGTCTCCGTGATGCGTGAAGTCAGTGCCGCCGGCCTGTAGTCACTGAGGACACTGGGGGATCCTGAAACAATGCAGGAGGTCAGGGAAAGGTTGAAGAGGTGCTGGAGAACGAGAGTGTGAGAAGTGTAAGCGCAGGTATGCGGGGTCACACCTGGTACGCGGGGTCATACCTGGTACGCGGGGTCACACCTGGTACACGGGGTCACACCTGGTACGCAGGGTCACACCTGGTACGCGGGGTCACACCTGGTACGCAGGGTCACACCTGATACGTGGGGTCACACCTGGTACGCGGGGTCACACCTGGTACGCGGGGTCACAACTGGCTGGCCCGCTAAGCTAGGGGTTGTGGAGCTACGGGTGGCGTTGTCAAACCTGTTGAAAATCATCACAAAAGTCATCAAACTCCTCCTCAAATCCTCCTCATCCCATTCCACTCCTCCTTAGCAATGCCGTGCTTCAGCTTGTTTTCTGTCCTCTCTCTGTAGCTGTTCTTTGGCTCTTTATTCTCTTTCTTATGTTTCCATAATAACAAAAAATGTCTTGGGACATTTGTCACTGTTATGCCTTTCACTGTATTTGTATCCTGTTGTTTCATTGTGTACATACTTTTTATCAGTTAAATAGGTGAATAAATACATATATGAACTGTGTTATATGAAATGTGAGCCCAGGGAGTCATGTTTTGTAACCTAGTCTACTAGAAAAAGGCTCAATTATTATTATACAGACCATACGCCCAGTCTGTTATTACTCATGGGGAGAATTAGGCTCATTAAATCACAGCTTCTGTCACTTGTTGACAGTAACTGTAGGCCCAATGCCAACAAATTGTAGTTTAATACAGGAAATTCTTATAATGTATATTGCTGAAGATAATATTGTTACATTTCTTAGTGGATGTCTCTTATTTGTTAACAATGTTTGAATTGATATTGGATGATATGTTATGTATTTTCTTCTACTGAAGAACCACACAACTTCAAAACAACAGAGTGGATGGAGATTCTTCTTTGGCTCAACCTAGCGGTTCAACCTGACGCCCTGTAGCAATTACACTTATGCTTTTAAGCTACGTTCTTTCATGCCATGAGATGTGGGATGAAACACATGAGGCTGTGACAAACTGCTAGGAGCATTGGTGGAGGGGAACCTGGAGCGTGCTGATACACTAAACCTGATTTTCAACAGGTTTGACAAGGGGGCTCTCCATCCATGACACAGGTCAAGGCTTATAACCCAAAACACAGCTTAGAAAATAGGCTCTTTTGCTTTATGCAATGATTTGGTGTAAAACACTTCTGTTTGCATCCTATAGTAGTATTGTTTGGTTACATATTTGTCAAACCTTATTCTTGCATAGTAGAGACGCCTGCTCAAAATGAGTCAGTGGAAAATAACTGTAGCTTTAACGACTTCATGCTTTTCACTGCATGAGCCAAGGTGATATCAGTCATTTGATGCAGCCCTCTGTAACATCTGCTTATTTCACTATTCTTTTAAAGGTGGCGTAGGCAAGTTCGAAAAAATTGGCAGAATTTGGGAAGAACAAGCAAAGATTTTAAGTATACAGCAACAGAAAATCTACCCACTCCCTCTCTCCTCCCCTTCAGCTCTCCCTCCAAACATTCTCACATAATTACAAGGCAACCATCTGCCTTGTTGACGAGGTAGAGCTTGGCTGCTGGTCAGGTAGGAGACTGAGTGAGCTGTGCATGCAATGTGATTGACAGGCAGGCAGGGATGTCTTTATTGGTAGCTGTTGGGATGTAGTGACAATTTCACCAAATAATACCAAAATGGTTGTAAAAAAAAAACTGCCTATAGCACCTTTAATTGTTGATGTTATGTCATCGAGTGATGTCATTTCTAAATATCATAAGACTAAAAATTACAAAGACTAAATTACATGCATGTGTAAAAACAAATCCCCTTTATAATCAAACGCACAACAATACATGTTGTACATTTTCAATGACAATACTGTTCTTTCATGGTAACGGATCCTGTTTAACATCCAGAATCAGGTAGGGCTGGACAATATATTGAGTTTCCCAATATATCGTGATACATTTCACTGATGATATTGAAAATGTGAATATTGAGGTATCGTGATAGCCTATGTGTTTTTTAATATAATTTTACAACACTGTCGCTCTTAAAAATCCACACTAAACATCCTTTCCCTTTCTCTCCTTTGCTCCTGTTCCCTGCATGTCACGTCTCCACCCAATTGTAGGTTGCGTGTGGTGAGTTGTTCCAAAAATGTACCCAAGACATTATGTGGTATGTAGTATAGAAAAAATATAAAAATATTGGCTCCAAAAATAGTGTGATATCACTTTTCAGCCATGTCGCCCAGCCCTAGAATTAGGGTTCCAGCAGTGTTTTGAACTGTCAGTTGGCTTCAGGTTCACTGTGAGGCCAGCAGGTGGCAGACCTGTACTGTTTCCTTTGTTGCATGAAACTCGCTGTACAGATGAATCTAAACGAGCTCTCAGCGCAAGGCCACAAGTGCAAAGAAAGCAAGGTCATGTTTGTGAGCATAGACAACCTCTATCCTGACAGTAGGGTTTATCTGGACTACTTCTGCTCAAAAGTTTACTCAAATTATGAGCTCTTCCAGTGCAAACCCCTGATATTTCCGATTGAGACTAACCAAATTATGACATTTCGTATACCTTTTTGAGCACCAATACTTTACAATTCATATTATTATTACACAGAACTGTGTATGGTATCCAGGCCTGTGACATAGAGTCTGTTATCACTAAGTACTGAACCTGCTGTCTGACATGCACCATTCATTAATCAGAACTGCGGTTTGAACCACATAGCCATAGTGCATGGTAGATAATACTGCCCAAAGTGTACATATTGCATAGATACAAAGCTAAAATTATGACAGGAGAATACAGCTACTGTACAATTGAAGTAGCTGTACAAGCAGAATATGGAATTTCAACTTGTAAAAAAAATAAAAAGGCAAAGGCTAACATTGGTCATCACTAGGGTTGGGTTTCCCAAACGCATATTAGGGCTAAGTCCATCCGTGTCTTATTGTAAGACTGTCTTGCTGCTACAATGTTTGGGGGGAACAGCCCAACTCAGGGAAAAGACAAGCGCTTTGGAGTAAACAGGCCATCATCTCCATCAAATCCTATGCTCTGGTCACATTTGTGTCAAACACACAAAAAAAAAAACACTAACAACTGAACAATAAAATTTTACAACAAGGATATATCTGACAACAATGCCATTTATCAGCAGCTCTCGACATTTATCAAACAAAGAAAACAAAGATGAAACAGCAGTGGGTTGTAAATGTACGTTGTTGGTACCCTTCAAAGAACGTGACTTTATGAGGCAGCGACGGCGTCCTTGCGCTTATCTCTCTGGGAGGCCAGGCCTCGACAGTACAAGTAGACAGAGAGGGGGTGGATGAAGGCGAGCAGACTGAGCAGCGTCAGGGCTACGTTCACCTGCACACAAGGAGGGAAACGGAACGAGGCATTCAGAGGAGAGCAGGTGAAGACAGGTTGTGTGAGTACTGTAGTAGTGAATCAAAAACATGAGTGAGAAATGCTGGTGATAAATGATATAAGCACAATACAGAGTTTACCAGACAATAGTATATAGTAGTATCAATAGTAGTAACAATATAATGTCCTCTAGTAATAGTAACAGGAGGTCTGTAAACTCACATATAGTGGGTCTCCCCCCAGAAATCCTTTGACCAGGGCAAAGCAGGGGTACTGCAGCAAGGCCACCACTGCAGACAGAGCCATGATCAGGCCGTACAGCTTCCCAAAGTGACATGACGGGAAACTACACACACACACACACACACACACACGCGTGTACAGTGACAGCGTGATTAAGATAGAGCAAGGGAACAAAGAAGGGAAAGGGGGTGAGGGGAAGAGGAGACAGAGGAGAGATGATTTCATTACAATAACCATATTCACCTCGACTTCAGCCAAGTGACAAAAGTCTCTTGGAAGCATCAGCAAAATCAGAGGTTTGGTTCATGGACAAATCTTTTGACACTCTGTTATAGTTTGATTCACCCTATCCTCACAACCTGCAACACTGCATTTTTGTATATTGTATATTATATTAAATATTATATATTAATATTATATATTCTTCTCAACATGTGAACTTTTTTTCATGAATAGATTCATCAACCAACACTTGTCCTGCAAAACCTACATTCAATTAAATTCAGAAGTTCACAATTATAATCAGCACAGTCTCATTTTTCGGATCTCTTAATAATGTTAATTATGAGACTTTTAGAACCAGTCTAATCAACTACAATCTGAAGTACAATTCAAACTCTCTGTTGCGCGTACACATGGGTACATGTGTGTTTGTCTAGTCACTGATACAATTGTGTGTGTGTGTGTGTGTGTGTGTGTGTGTGTGTGTGTGTGTGCTGCTTACGCTATGCTGATGAAGGCTGCGTTGCCTCCGTAGAGGAAGGAGCGGTTGAGGACCTGCAGGATGAAGGTGAGATACTGAAGGGGCAGCAGGGGGATGGAGGTACACACTGAGAACAGCACACACTGAAACGCCGTCAGGGCCAGCGACAGCACCGAGGACCGCAGGTCTGCTTCCTGCTCGCTCTCACCTAGGCGCGCGCACACACACACACACACACACACACACACACACGCACATAAGCAGGTAAGATAAGCTTAAGTGTAGACAAGCACAGGGATAACAGAGACCTTATTCTGAGTCGAGGCTAGCATATGCACTTCCTGTGGGTGGACTCCTAACAGACTGGTTCAGTACCTGATGCGCGGGGCTTGCCCTTGTGTCTGTCGATGATGAGGCCGTTCCAGGGAGCGCACAGTATCCCACACAGCTGGGTAACAGCAAATGCATTGGTGTACTGGCTCACTGCACAGGGACGCACAGACACACACACACACACACACACACACACACACACACACAGCCAAGGATAAGACAATTAAAGGAAACAGCCAGTGTTGATTTAAGAAGTATATCTGAATATGAGACAACGTCATCACTGTTAGTAAAATGTTAGCAAAATATTTACAATGCTTATGCGCTTGTGTATTATTATAGGCTTATAGGTTTTATTGCTGCATGGTAACTCATATTTGACCTATCTGCATCTTATCTGTGCTAAACAACTATTATGCTCTATTCTATTTAGCTGTACTGTATTGTACTGTGATGTTTATGTGAATGTTTGTGTGGAGGAATAATGTATAGAGGTCATTACAACTGATTGTTTATCAGATGTTTATCAAACTTATGCTCCCATGAAAGCCTCGCTATAGTTCACACCCTGGTGACATTGTAATACTAGTAGTAGTGAGCTGTGAGACAAACATGCTGGCAAATGACAGCCATTAAGTCCCAGTTTCTTCTCTTGTCCCCAAAATAACAGGCTAATCAAATGTAATGTCGTAGGAGTCCGAATATGAAAGAGTGATACATCACTAATTCACTATAATAGTTTCCTACCATCTCCATCCAAATGTGGCAGTGAAATATCATACTCTTCTTATTTAATGTGAATTAATTTGCGTTCTTTTTATTTAACATTTTAATCACATATTCGATAATACAGCCCAATAATACAATATAAAGTTATTCTAATATTTAGGCCTATTATCCTTTCTCAATTAGTGCCGAATCAATTTTGATTATTGCCATTGGACATACATTTTTATGATACATTTTCCTCTATTCTATTTAGCCATATTGTACTGCAATATTTGTTTTAATATCTGTGGGAAGGAATAATGTATAGAGGGCATTACAATTGACTGTTTATCAGATGTTTATCAAACATATAGCTACTCCCCGAATGGACATGAAAAAGAATATAAACACACGTATAATATGAAATAAAGTATAAGTTGACCAAAAACGCCTATAGAATTTGTAAGTCTTATAACCCACAGAAGACTATATTGAAGTAGCCTTCCTGTGCTGTCTTGGAGCACTTCACAGTCAGTGAAGATCCAAGCAAAGTGGTCAGACGAGTCCATCGACATTGCATCGTTATGTACATAGACCACAGGTTGTGAAGGTCAGCAACAACACCTCTGCTGTACCAGGTACAGTTCAAATATCTTATTTAAATAACCGATCCAACAACTGTGGTGGGTCTTATCAGCCGGTTCGGGTCACGCACCTCTGCGGACCGCACGAAAGAGGAGAGGGTCGTGAAAACTGTTGAGTGTGTCACTGCCATTCAGGACACTTTCCGTAAGAGCTGCAGCCGCAGAGACAGCAGCATTGTGTTGGATAGGTCACACCCCTCCTACAACCTCCTCACCCACCTCCACCTCCCGCATGAGTAACAGCTGTTTGCCACAGGATGTGAGACTCCTCGACACCCTGCTAGCTCCCCAGCACCCGACAGACACTTTTAGAGACTCTCTGCCCGACACAACTACTCCATGTCCATAATCCCCCGACACACTCACACACACATACAATCCAATTGCATCCTCAACAAAGTTGTATAGTCTATTACTGGATCACCTGATCCTCTCGCACTACTGCACTCTACTATTCTGTATTTCTATTGTAGAACATTAGCACATAACATTTATTTATATACATCTTTTGTACAATCCATGTTCATGAACGCTGTTACAGTTGTTGTTTTTAATGCCTGTACCAATTCAACCTTGCATACTAGTTCTTTACATTCTCTATTAAAAATAAATAAATAAATAAATAAAAAAATAGATATGAATATTTTCATATTCATATCTATTTTTAAAATTTTTTAAACCTTAAATTGTAATTCTTGTAAAGTTTTTAATACCTGTGCACATATGCTACCTTTTCACCAAGCCCGGGAAACGCAAGTTTATGCCACATAGTATGGTTAAGATATAGTATAATGGTGACTGTCTGAAAGCTTCCCCTCTCTCTCTGTTTTGATTGTGCCTCAGTGGTGCTGTCTACTTTCTGGTCTTTGTTTTGCTTTAACGGCCCGTCCAGCAGATGCTCCCCTCAGCCTGCACAAGCCACGCTTGTTTTGGTTTGTTAGTGTATTTCACCTCACTAACGCTAGAGGTCAATAATGTCTTAACATCTCACAGATAGCGCTTTTAAATGCCCTTAGGTAGACCTCGTGTTACACGTGTGTGTGTGTGTGTGTGTGTGTGTCCTACCCAGTGAGGGCTCCCCCTGTGTCAGCCTCTGCAGCATGGGGTTGAGGGTGCCGATGAACAGGTAGTGTCTGAGCTGC
>OMKK01036505.1:0-11227 GCA_900302305.1 Polymixia japonica | reverse complement strand
AACGCTCCGTTGTAGAGTGTGATGATGGTGGAGCGGTGGGAGCCAAACAGGTTCCCGACCTGCAGGAGCGACAGATACAAGGCTGACATGTGTGTGGTCTTAATTCTAATCAGCAATTTGTTATGAGGTACCTGACCTGCCTAGTTGAATAAAGGTTAAAACCTATAGGAAGCTGTTGTCAAATACATACAACATGCCCACACTCTCTGCGTTTTCTTAAGAAGTTTCTCAAGCGTTTTTTTTTTAAACGTGGGTCATGGGACCTTTCCCACTCACTATTTTATGATCATGTGCCCATTTCACTATGCATTCATGTGATACTCTAGATAAATTCTTCAAACAATCTTTTCACTTGACCCCCTCCACAGGAAGATCAGAGCACAGGGTCAGCTACACAACAGTATCCCTGGTGCTGGTAGGAATTCAATGCCTTGCTCAAATCCTAATATACAAGGCTGTGCCTTACTATTTTTGAGATTTGCATCTTTGATTCACAAATTGTTTTTATTTTGAAATTTTCTGCACATGCTAGACAGTGCTGGCACATGCCACAGGATCACATACAATGGTGTTTGGACATTAGGACAACTGGTGGACTTGGACATGCAGTGCTTCCAGTTCTATAACCTATTAAAGCGATTTTAATGACTAAATCAAATTTCTGAATGTCTATTTGTCACATATATCTGTTCTAATTTACTCATGGACAAAGGCATCATATCTGAACAAGTTTTTAACCAGCTGCTTCTTTTTGTAGTCAAGATGTCCTCCTGGTTTTTGTATTGGTTGCATCTGGGCTCAAGGTTTATCCAAATGCAAAACAAAAATGTTGCTTAAAGCCGTTTGTGCTAGCTGGGAGTTACGATTTTATGTGTATGGTGTGTTTGTGTGTGTGCCAGGCCCCATAGATTTACTTAATTGATGATGAGGAAGAACCTAATTATTATTGTTTCAGATTTCCAGTGCACTGGTTTTCAATTGATAAACATGCGCCAAGTGCATGCAATTGAACATTGTGTCATGCCTCACTTTTTTAAGCACGTTTTTCTGATGGAATACAGCCAGTTGGTCACTGCTTTGGGACGGCGTCCAAAGTTAAAATTTGTCCAACTTTTGAAATGCAGCACTGCTCGCCAATGTCAACTTTACAACAAATGACCGAACATAAAAGAGCAGCGACAGGACCAATATTTCAGTTACTGAAGATGTCTGAGGAGAGATTATAGCTGTGTCCGTTCACCTGGAACCTTTTGATTTCACATCACATCATATCATAGCAACAGTAAACAACAGTGAACGTGTCTCCTTTCTGCTTGCTTTTAAATTACGTCCGTCTCCTACTACTACTAGTGTTGTTTCTGGCTTTTTTCACAACGTGTCCTGTGTGAACAGTGATCATTTGCTTTGCAGAAATTGCCCTACTACAAGGATTTGAAGCAAATATCAGCAAGCAATCTATTCCCAAATATGTGAACGAGAGACAGGTGTGTTTCATGTGACTACTACAATACCTGCATGTTGGTCATCAGGAACAAGATGCCGCCCACAGCAATGAAGGAGAGAGCAGGGAAGAGGACAATGGAAAAAGCTAATAGAGAAAGAGAAAAATGAGCATCTGTCGCTGGGAGGGTTATGCTCTAAAATCAAAGTCATTGTCACGAATTGAAGGTTAATATCATTCAGGACAAATGAGAAAAGGGGGAAACACTTTTTACCTGAACTTGAGAAAGCCACAAGCAAGGTTCCTGTGGTGTAAAGAAATCTGATGGGAGAGGTGGTAGATTACAATATGATCTTTGCACATTCTCAGTCTCAATGGCACAATTAAGGCAGGTCCACGAAAAATGTGAAACTCCACGCAAATGAAATAGCTTGCATATAATCAACATGTTTACATGTTCTATACATTTACCTCCCTCTGACTCGCATTCCTCAAGTTCCCTGAGTTCTGGCTGAGCTGGTTTCCTCAACTTGTTTTTTCCTAACGTGTCCTTTAAAACAGTGCCCACCTGGCCCTGTTTGGAAAGCCTTTAGCCTGCATTAACTCTGTTTTCTCTGCCCTTCCCATTGCAGAGGCCCCCTCTGACCTCTCCACCGTACTCTTCGCCTCCTTGTATCTGTCTATTTGCATTCCTTGGCATTTAATTCACTCTCCACCCTGTTTTAGTGGAAACATATGAGCTTAGGACCACATTCAGGAGTTATTACGCATTAAGGAATGGGGCTACAGATCAGGTGTGTGTGTGTGTGTGTGTGTGTGTGTGTGTGTTCATTTGAGTTATGATAGATAAGGACTGCAAAGCAGTAGGGAGAGCTAGATAGTGAGTGGGTCTGTGCCACATTAGCCCTGGTTCACACTGCTGACCTCACCTCACCCCTAACACCCTTAATCAATACCAGAGATGAACACGTACCCACAATATGTAACTGATGCTCTGCTCCGTTCTTCCATCCTCAGTTTTTTTCCCAGCCCTGCCCTCTTTGTTTGTGCCTCACTCTTTCACCACATACTGTAACTCTGTTCCGACATCTGAATCGACATCACTGTGCCCTGTATCCCCGCCTTTATCCCTGCCTGTCTTCTTTGTCATGGCCTCTTCTCATGAAAATTCTTCCTGCTCTCAGCGTTGCCAGGCATCATTCCTTGGCATGTTCCCTGCATCTCCGTTCCCCAGCAACCGCTGCCTGGCTCCCTGCGTTCTCTCTGCTCTTCTGGAATCCTCAGTAGCCCTTTTACGCAACTGTCTTGGTTTTTCTCTTCCTTCCATATTCTGTCGCTTCTTATCTTCTGCGTCCCGCTGGTACGCCTCGATAAGCAACGGCATATATGCAAACTAGGAATGAGACCGCCCACACACCCACAACACACACTCTCTTTTCTCCATGTGAGAAAACATCTGTTACTGTGAGGGTCAGACATGGGAACCGCTTGGAGGGAAATACCAGTCTGGGAGTGAGAGAAAAGGAAAGACTGATATAGGGCTGGGCCGGTTATTTCATAATCGTGCGATTGACGGTTACCGACGGTCATCGACACACGCAAAAAAATCCATCATAATCGCCATTTGTTAATGTTTTTCTAAAAGGTATACTTTTTCATAATGTTGTAGCCAAAATAATCTACCTTTCCTATAAATATACATAAATAATTTAATGAATGTTTAAACACCACATGATACCTCTAAAACAAAGCAGACAATACTTCTCCCTGCAACAATCTTTAAATCGCTTGCTGTCTCTGAAGTGCTCTGTCTTTTAATAATAATCTGGGAGGGGGACGGGCAACGCTGCAAAGCAAGCATTGTTTTTAATCTCCCTTTTGCAGTAGACTATGTAATACTCATAATAATGATGCTGCCTTTTCGTGAATGACCCCCCAAGACGAGACGATTATGTCGATCGATTCGATTACCTGGGTGACGATCAATCGGCAGCAAACATTCCATGACCGTCACAACCCTAGACTGATAAAAAAGAGGACTAGCGAGGGAGAGAGAGAGAGAGAGAGCGTATCTGGGCAAATGGAAAAAATATAGACATTGAGCTAAGATGCAGCAGATGCTTCTTTGCATGCTAGCTTAGTTAGAGTTAGCTTAGCCACTACAGGCAGGCAGAGACAAAGCACAGAGAGAAGAAAAACAGTGATGCAGGGAGGCAGAGAGGAGGACAGAGGCCCATCTGTCTTGAGCTAAACTGTATTTGGTTTAGTAATAACTGCTGGGCACTTTATAGCCCAGGGCTCCTTAACTCTTAATTCACAGTTTAATGGCCGTAAAATACAATTACACAAGGGGCAGCTCCAGTTGAACAATCTGATTGGTCAAGGATTTGTTGCAAACGATGCTGATAATTCCCATCAGGCACTGCTAGACACACTTATTTGGTTGCTTTCCAACTCTTGTGGTAACCAGAGAGCTTGTTAGCCAATTGTATTGCCCCCTTCTATTTTTAAGTGTTATGAATGCATTCTACTTTCAAGAAATATTTTCTAACATGCACTGGTAACTATTGTATAAAAGGGTAATTCTCGGCTGTGCCTTCCACCTAATGCTTCACGATCATGCTTGTAATTACATTTAGAAACGCCCTTCCATGTATAATAGCTACGAACCACAATAATCTACCATGCTTTTCACTCTTTTTGACTTACAGGCTGGCTCTAGGACTGGCATGCAGCTGAATGTAGATGTCATGTCATGTAATGTAATTCATTTAAATAAGTCACTTTCTCACAGCTGTTTCATGTAGCTCTAGTCCATATAATGCCAATGAGGAGGGCCTGCAGTGTGGCAGGATTACAATCAGTAGCTTCGCAAAATAATAAACATTTATTCACTTATGAGAATGTATGATAATGAATGTATTTCATGCACCTATTAAGTGTTAAGTGTTGTGGGAGTGTGAGGTTTTTAAATGGACAGGGGGAGAGGAGTTATGGAGAGAGGCTGCAGGGGAGGAGAAAAGCCCAGCTTGTTTTGAACTGTAACAGCTTGTTGTTGTAATTCCCCTTCGCTACAGGTAGACAGTGATTCCCTGCTTCTGCCTGGAGCGATTCTCCCTTCCCTTCGCACACACCCATCCGTTATTTCAACAAACAATTAGGAAAAATCAGGATGTTATTGGACTCACATTCCAAACAGCCGAGCCACAGTGGTGCCAAATCGATCAAACAGAAAGCCATTAGGAAGTGTCAGGAAATTGTTCATGAAGGAGGCAATGGTGAAGACCAGTGAGAACTGCTCATCCTGTCCACTACAGTCTGAGAGAGAGAGAGAGAGACATAGAGAGAGAGAGAGACATAGATAGATAGACATTTATTTCACTGAGGCACTGATGAAGATCAGAGAACTCCTCACACGTATTCCTCGTAATCGCTGCAGTCAAAAAGAAGACAACAGCAGTTGTTTGTGTATGTAAGCGCGAGTGTGTAGGCTTGTGTGTGTGTGTGTGTGTGTGTGTGTGTGTGTGTGTGTGTGTGTGTGTGTGTGTGTGTGTGTGTGTGTGTGTGTGTGTATGTGTGTGTGTGCAAATGTGTATGCATGTGAGCATGAGTGAATGTGTGTTTCAATGTTGTTTGAGCTTTGGAAATAACCAGGCTTATGGTCAATGAATGACAGAAAAATGGGACCACATGCCATGAACCGAGACTCATGAAACTATGATACCCATTTTACATCAGAACACATTTTATCACAATGCACTTTTTTGATTCAATAGCAAATAATTCAGGGTGCTTGTGCTTGTTTTTTCTATATAGGGTCACAAATATGAAGAAGGCAAAATATAAATATATATCGGTGGTGTCTTCCTGACACAGCCAGGTCAGTAGGTCCAGCATAGGGAATATGAGTATATGAGTGTCTGTGTGTGTGTGTGTGTGTGTGTGTATGAGCATGCAAAGCGCAGATGGCTCAAATATCCTATCAGGGTACATTCTCATTCCTCACAAATTCTCAAAGACTTAAGTTGGGTTTGATTTTACCGATTTTCTACATTAATCTCGCTATTTTAACTCAAACAGACTCAGCAAAGAACTTTCTCCAAGAATTGAGAAAATTGGAGTATGGCAGGATAGTTTGAGACAAAAGAAAAACTGACCTAAAACCTCTGTTCCGTTGACTCCTGTAACGTTGACACACAGGGAGCTGAAGTAGCCCTCAGTCTTGAGGACGAAAACCAGCGAAGCCCATCCAAATACAGCCCCGGCGAAACACAGGCACTCCACCAGACCTGTGGCTAAGGTGAGCCAACGACGCACCGCCGAGCTTCCCTCGCAATTCAGCATGTTCCTTCACACACACACACACACACACACACACACACACACACACACACACACACACACACACACACTCTATGGATTATACTCCTGCACACCTACAGTCATACACATACATACACACTTAAACGTGCACACAGATGCGTCACTCCCTGGCTGGCTTTCCTCCGGTTACCTGAGAAAAATGGAGATTACAAGTATCTCAAAACCTTTCTCAAAACAAATGATTTCTCAAATTTCTTGGAGAGGCTCAAGGTGTAATGGGAACCCATCCTATAGCCCTAAAGGACCCATGTGTAAACAAAATACTGTGCATGACATATTATGGTTCAGATTTTCCTTTAAGACACCAAAAACATCTAATATACCACATAATATGCAAGATATGTGCGGTAAGTGGAAACATCTGGGCAATGTAATGCACTGCTCAAATCCAGGGCATTTGGTCAATTATTTTATTTTAGGGACTCCATCCCTAAAATTCACAAGTTAGATAATTAAGTTAGATAATTAATAAGTTAGATAACACAGACAATCAATTATCTTTGTCATGATGATCTGTTGGCCTGTTTTAATACTACATTTGATGGCATTTCCCATGTGTCTCACAGCAGGAAACAGTTCAAGTCATGCAGAAATAGGCCGTTGGCAGAATAACTTCCCACTAACTAACTACAAACAAAAAGTCTATTGACTGTTGTTTAGTTGTGACATTCACAGGATAAAGACCCTGATTCAAACCCACCGTGTAATACTCACAGCTCAGCCTCAGATCACTCTTCTCAGCTACACTCAGACACTGTTTCTCTTGCCTCATGCTTTCCTTTATATAGACCACCTCTTCCTACCTCTGCTCCCCAGACTCCTCCCCCCGCCCTTCTTTTTCTTCTCTCTTGTTCTCTCTAGTCTACAGCAGAGACAGGCCTTCTGCTTGGGTTGGTAGTGGCAGCAGAGAGTAAACAATGCCATGTTCCATTCCAGCCAGAAACCAGCAATGCAAGAGAGGCAACTAACTTGAAAGCTATGAAATGTACTCTAAAGAAAAATAAAGAGGTTTTATTATCCTACATGTAAGCACTGCTCCAAGGTTTGTTCACGAGGTCTGATGCTGAAGGTCTGTCTGTCCTCACTGTGTAAGGCAGATAACAGCAGCAACCCATGACTAACCATGTTGCTGTAGGCTCTGGCTCCCACTGAAACATCATCAAATGCTAGGACTAACTCTGTGGACATCTAGAAAAAACTAGCACAACTCCTGCAGTCACTCTGGCTTCATTAAAGTTGAAATCGTGAAGATTTCCATTTAAATAAATGTCTGTTAAGTCGCTATCTATCACCTAATGAGGTAACACAATGTTTGACAACATTGAGCCTAACTGATTAAAGCCCTTTGCAGTATTATGAGTATTAAGAACTGGGTATCTGTGGCCACTTTTCCACCATGTATCCAAATCACATTAGTGACGTGTTTTCCCTTTATAGTGTTTTTGTTTGTTTTTTAGAGGAGTAGGTACAGTAGTTCTCACATTTTCATTTTTGACGCAATAGGGAGCGGTGAAGAGAGGAGCGATTTAGTAAAATGTGAGTCAGTAGAATGTGGTGGGATCAGATCCAAAGCCAAATAATCATATTCCAGGATTCCATGGCTATTCCAAGACATACAGTGTCTATGCTTAATATCTGTCAGTTCCTGTATTGAAATTTTAGCCATTTTAGTTTGAGTAGCTGATTTGAATGCCCCACGTCTTGTTTTGGATAAATAAAACTATCTATAGCTTTTGTGACATAACTGAAATTTCTTTTTTGGCTAATTTTTCCATCAAAGGTATCTAGATCTGTCAGGAGTCAGCTTGATTTAACTAGGGCTCCTGGACAATTGCTGGTCAATTTGATCAATTAGGCCATATTATTATACAGGCAAAGATTATTATTCACCACAACTCACAAAAATGACTGCATAACTACATAAAATATGTCAGTACTGATCAACATTTTTTTCTGTACTTTTCCAGACTTTTTTGCAATTCCCAAATTCTTCAAGAGTTAAAAATGAAATGCATTAGTTTTCCATATTTTCTAGTTTTTATAGACCTACATACTGATTAATACCTTACCGGTTAAAAAAAAAGATTGTGAACATTATTATGAATTATATTATTTTTCAACTATGGATTTCCATAACATTTCAAAACGTTTTGTATATATTTTGCATGTATATTCAATCTAGACTGTCAAATTCCTTACTCCCTCCCTCTCCAGGTTTTCCATAAACATTGAAAATGTGCCAACAGGTGTAGGCTACATTATGGCACCAGAGACTGATTTTGACCACTAATCTTGATTCTACTCACTGAACTACAAGACAAATAAGGAGCGATGTAAAATGACCAACCATGCCAAATGGCTATAGAACAGAAATATGAAAGCAATCAGAAAAGGATGAGGCCTATACAGGTATATAGATATTTCACTATAACTGTATGTGGCTGTGTTCATTTGCAGTCCATCCTCAACCAGTGAACTGTTACTATGTTAATGTTGTTTTGGCAATTGTGCAATCATTGCAAATAATAACCCATAGTGTCCCTCATATTAATTATTAGGTCCCTGTGTGATTGATGTTGGTTTTATTTCAGTAGGCTTCAGTAGACTGGTGATCCAGAGACTGCAGTGGCCACTGGGGGCTGAGGAATGGGCTGCATTTCAGTGGAAGTAGCACTATTAATACCAACCACAAGACTTACACTTTACTCTTCTCATCACATAATCACAAGACACAGCTCTCTGTGTACATAGACATAGGCACGCTAACTATGTCCTACAACTTCCTAAAAACTGTGACTGAGTAGACATAGAGTTGAACTTGAGCTCGACTTGAAATGAGTCAAATTCAACTTTCATTTGAATTTTAATGGCGAAATTATTTAATGATAAAATGTACATAATATTGCCACATGAAAACAGGGTGCATAGTGCTAACAATTAACAAGTTCATTGTGTGTTTTATCTGCTATTATTAATAGCCTAGTAATAGGGAAAAATCAGTAGACAGGCTGTACTATTTAATTAAAACAAATAAAACAAATAAAACATTTTATTGAACAAAATAAGAGACAAGGTATATTCTTACAAAATCATGGAAAACTGATAAAATAAAAAAAACAATTCACAGTTAGCGAGAAACCCTCAGCAATGACTTGAATAAGATTTGCGAAACAGAAACTGAGACAAGTAACATTCCCTACAACTCCCAAGGCTTCTTAAATTAATTAAAGATCAGGCTGTATGTCTTCTGCTGTGATGCTACTGTAATGGAAAAATACAATCTAAGTAGAGTATGTGTGATGAACTCATGTAACCACTCATTCTTGTTTAGAAGTACTCTGTCTTAAAAGAATGTTTAGCCTCTTGCAGGTTCCTGTAAGCTAGTTAGACAAAACATAGAGGCAACCATAAATTCTAACTGTTCCCATATTCTATCCAGAACACCTGCTTTCCCATAGTTCTCCTCTAGGGAAAAGTTAGAGTTGTTGTTGTATGACTACAAAACCACTGTGCTTTCTCTGTTCGGGGTCCATTTTCCATGACTTGATTGAGGAGGTGGACCTGACTATTCACTATATGGCAGCCTTCTCCTCTGACTTGACTGAGGAGAAGAACCATATTATCATATGACACAGACTTAACAAATACTTGTTGCACAATTGAAGCAACTCTCATCGAGGAATCTCATTCTCACAATTATTTTGAGCGTGCAATTATTAATTTCCTTCACACTACCAAGCACCAAAAACAAAAAGCAGGTAGAGGAGTATCATGAGTCTGACAGAGCATGGCATCAGCACAGGATGAGCCAGTGATGTGTGCATCAAATCCATTGGAATGGCTTTTTTGCGCATTCAATCTAAAGTTTCGCACTTTAAATCTCAATTTTGAAAATTGTTCTGACAGCCACAACGCACACAGAAACGCACACAAAGAAAACAAAATACGTTTAGAGTGATATCATGGCTTCAACATAATTGCTAGAGAATGATTGCTCTTATTTTCCATAAGTAAGACAATGATTAAGGGCATTGTCTTACTTATGGAAAATAAGAGCAATCATTCTCTAGCAATCAACTTGCCATTTGTATGTAAGGGTTAGAGATGGGAGAGCAAGTCAGGTGAGCGTGTGCCTGTGTGTGTACGTGTATGTGTGTGTATTAGGGAAGGCTATATGTCGTCAACATAGGCCTAGATCCACGACTTCTCACCAATCATAATGCAGGTATTTCTATAGCCTAACCGTCAACCCCAAAGCAGGGCTTTTTCTATCACTGTTTGTGTGTGTGTGTGTGTGTGTGTGTGTGTGCGTAACCAGCAGTCAAACGGACCCTGTACTCATGATAACAGATAAAGTGCGTGTGTGTCAGGGAAGGCTATATGTCGTCAACATAGGCCTAGATCCACATGACTTCTCATGAATCATAATGTAACGTATTACTATAGCCTAACCGCCAACTCCAAAGCAGGGCTTTTCCTATCACTGTGTCACTGTGTGTGTGTGTGTGTGTGTGTGTGTAACCAGCGGTCAAACGGACCCTGTACTCATGACAACAGACAAACTGCCGACATCAGCACGTTCTGGAATAACCATTGGTCAGATGTCATCATCTCTCTAAATCTGTAGAGAAGAGATATAGCTAAAATAATGATTAACCACGGGACCCCCTAACTGAATCTCACTTCCTGTCACCACTTCCCCTTTGCAGGGAGGCCCAGGGGAGGGAGGGACAGAGAGAGAGAGATAGAGTGCGAGAGAGAGAGATGGAATCACCCACATGACCAGATGACAGGAATCCCAAACAAAAAGCGAGAACAATCTTTCTTGTGTAAACTGTGCCAACTGTGAAATCCTGTTTTTTAAGTGTTTTTTTAATGCAAATATGTTTTGATATATGTGTTTGGAATGTCATGTATCTTTTGCATTTTGGCCATTTAATGGCCTTGTTGGGGAAAAATTAAGTTGAATGGAAATTAGTTGAAGTGAAATGTATTGACTTGTGCGTGATTCTAAGGAAGTGGACACTGAAATGATGTGACTTTTTAAATTGTGATTCATGAAATCGACAGCTTAACAGACAACATTGCAACCATGCCGCAGTGTACAAAACACAACAGTGGAATGTGTATCAGGCTATACTGTTGACAGTCAACAATGACCATTAAATCACTGCGCCAGAAAAATATTAGACCTCTGTCAATTTAATTTCTTTCAGTGACACTACTTTGAATTCCAGTTGGGTTGTGTGTATTCATGCAACAGTACGTAGCGAGACAAGCCTGCTCAGTCATTAGGAAGTCAAATAACCCTGGTTTGAGCTGATGGAATAGAACAGGGCTATTCAACTACATTGTTCAGAGGGCCACATTGTCAGAAACCCAATGGGCCAGGGGCCAGGAGCC
>OMKK01036499.1:0-14712 GCA_900302305.1 Polymixia japonica | reverse complement strand
GACAGAAGAAGAGGACAGAGGAAGAGGACAGAGGAAGAGGAAGAGGACAGAGGAAAAAAGAAGAGGACAGAGGAAGAGGACAGAGGACAGAGGACAGAGGAAAGAAGAAGAGGACAGAGGAAGAGGACAGAGGAAGAGGACAGAGGACAGAGGAAAGAAGAAGAGGACAGAGGAAGAGGACAGAGGAAGAGGACAGAGGAAAGAAGAAGAGGACAGAAGAAGAGGACAGAGGAAGAGGATAGAGGAAAGAAGAAGAGGACAGAGGAAGAGGACAGAGGAAGAGGACAGAGGAAGAGGAAGAGGACAGAGGAAGAGGACAGAGGAAGAGGAAGAGGACAGAGGAAGAGGACAGAGGAAGAGGAAGAGGACAGAGGAAGAGGACAGAGGAAGAGGAAGAGGACAGAGGAAGAGGACAGAGGAAGAGGACAGAGGAAGAGGAAGAGGAAGAGGACAGAGGAAGAGGACAGAGGAAGAGGACAGTGTTGGGATGGGGTACGGACCCTGGCTGAGGCTGAGGGACGTTAATATCTAGATTTCTGTCCTTGTAAACAATAGAAACTGTCATGTGTGTATTAAACACTCATGTAACATTAGATTTCTGTCTTGCACATCCCTACAGTATCTTCATGTCACACATCTGTTCCTGTACATCAGTGTTTTCCAACCGTCTACCATCGAGGGCCAATAGTGTGATGGTTTCTATTCCAACACACTTTCAACCAGAGAGGGACAACTAATAAGTGGAATCGGTAGATGTAGTTTTGGGTTGGGTCTGGGTCTTGGGCCTGGATGGCACATGGTTAGGAACCACTGCTATAGATCACCTGCCTCTACTGGGTCAAACATGCTTATCTCTGATCCTACCTAGTTTGTCTATGAGATGCTTATCTCTGTGGAGGTGGATGTAACTGCCTTTGTGTCAAGAGAGCAGATGGACAGTGCGCTCTTGCTGCTGTCATCTGTATTACTTGGAGTCGGGGGGGTTGTTGACACGAGCGTGCCACAGGGCATGGGAACCACGACAAGTCATAGTTAGAACGTCCACACTGCAGCATCTGCCCCCTCCACAGTGCACAGTGACTCAGAGGTCCTTCTCCCCAAAGGGAGTCTGAAAAAAGAGAGGGGTGCTGGTGCAAATCAGACCTGGGCCCTCAGGGGAAAAGTCAGGCTGTTGCGACCACAGCTCCAGCCTCAGCCTGCTGTCTGACTTTGGGACAATAGGAGGTGTCTGGTGGGCCGTGGTGCTCTGTGTGTGTGTGTGTGTGTGTGTGTGCCTGCCCCATGTGTACATATAGCCACTAATATATGCATGTCATGTGGTCGGGACATGGGCACATTTGTATGTTGAATATGTATACGTGACATTTAATAAGGGTAAGTGTGTCTGTGTATGTAAATTGCACTACACCAGCCGATGTGTGATTTCTCTTGAGGCCTTTCTCTGTATATTGCAGCATCAATCTGCTGTATCACAATTATCATTTATGTACTAAGGGCCACCTGGATGTTACAATCTTACAACTACGGACTTTCATTTTGCTCTGGCTGAGTATGTTTGAACGCAGGACAATCATAAGTAAGTTGATAATCACTTTGTAAGGAGAACTATTTCTCTGACATAAGTTTCTGTAAACCACTGTTCACTTCCTGAAAAATACTTTGAGGTAAATAAATCTGAATTGTCTGCCTTGTCAGCAGATCTAGAATAATTCCTTTGTTAGGTGAAGGCATGACAATAATGTAATCCGGACCAAGCTGAGGGCCAGATCTGCCTCCCTACCTTTCCTCTCTGTCTCCCCCCGGAGGCTCACGCTCTCTCCTCTCTCCTCTCTCCTCCTGGAGCTCGTGTGGCAGATGGGAGATGAAAGAGTGAGCTGGGCGGGCCGAGGGTAGGAGAACAGGTGGGGGTGAAGAGAGAAGAAAGGAAGGGCCTCACGGGTCAACTGGGGCAGTAGAAAGGCGGAGGCAGCTAACATACTTGCAGAAGGACAGATCGATGGATAGATTTTTTTTTTCTCTTTGCTCTGTGCCTCTAAAGTCTCTTTTCACCAGATGTCAGCCAACCAAGGATCTGAAGGCTCATGACAAATGGAAATGTGTTGACTTGAGCCAAACATTCACGCAGGGACAACAAGGACATATAAGATTTATTACAGTATAGGACTTATTCATCTATTTATTTTTGTCAAGCAGCTCTTGGTGATGTGCCATACTTGACTGCTGAGGATATTCATCTGCTCTACTGATGCAGCGATCTGGAACAGTTCTATCAAAGCAATTAATGATTAAACTGAAGTGAAATTCAACAAGCGCAGTCCAAATAATCCCTCTCTGATATGGACAAAGCTATTTATATACAGTATTTCATTTTGTTTTATGAACAGACAAAAGGGGAGAGTCAGAATATAAGAGTAGAATAGGATTTTATGCTACTCAAAGTGAATCTAGGGAATAATATACCTTTTAGAAAGGCTTAAGTCTCAGGCTTAAGTGCTCTATAAAGTGGAAAAGGTAAAAGGCCAGCTCAAGTGTGAATACAGCTGCCTATTCAGGGGCCCAGCCCCCCAGCAGTACTAATGCTGCCCCCAGGAACCCCCACCAGACTGTCCACCTTCTGCCCCACCTCCTCTCCTTCCCTTGGTACTGGCCTGGCAGCTGTTTAACCAGCTCGCTGAGACAACGGGGGCTGGTCACAATGTACTTCTAGTTAAGTGTGTGTGTGTGTGTGTGTGTGTGTGTGTGTAAGGATTTTATTTATTAAGAATAGAGCTAGCTACCCCCTATCCTGACAATGCTTTTGCTGCATGCATATATATGATCAAAGACGGCAACTACATGTCTATTTCATATTTTTCTAATACCAAACTAACCATAAACCTGGAATGTTGAAAGCTACATTATCATTTTTGTCTGTAAAATTAATAAAATAAATAAATATATAATTTTAAGTTTTAATTTTTTGGTCAAACAGAGAGTGGAGTAGTGAATGGAGCCATCAAGAAATTAACACGATATCTTTCTTTACAACAAACCATTCTATGAGCAGTAATTCTTTAACATTATGGATTTTGCTTGTTTGTGGCAATATCAGCTATGCTGAAAAAGCAGAAAGATAAATAAACTACAAGTTAACACAAATTCAAGTTTTCAGATTGTCTAAGTCTTTTACCTGGTTTGGGGAGACTAAGCATCACAGTCCAGGACACATCACATGACACATCACATGACACATCACATGACTATACATTCTTACAAATAAGATAAGTAGTTTTAATGAGCAGGGCTGCTGCTGAGGTCTAAATACACTGTATATTTGCACTGGTGCTTAAACAGTTCCACTTTTAAAATACTGTCAACAAAGCGTTCACTTTGTCACATGGGTAGATATAGAACAAGCAAAACGTAAAAGAAAATAATACTGAGAGGTTAATTACAATACAAGTCCTATCACATTTGTCCAGAAATATTGAGAACATGACCAAGATGTCAAGAGGCCAGCAACATTGACAAACAATAAGAGAATTTAAAAAATATGTTTGAGTGTGTACCTTTATTTTGAGAATATTCTCTTGTCGAACACCCCTGCATGTTAAATTAAGTTTTTGTAGAATATATACACAATTCCAAAACTTTCCAGGAAATGTTTTTATGTTTTTTATTTAACAGATAGATGGATATGATAACATATGAAGCTAACATATTTGAGGAGTTTGAGCATATAGCACATCTATTTTGCCAAGAAACCTATCTCTGTTGTTGAATGACTAGCTAGCAATTATTGTGAATTTAGATTGATGGTATCACACCCAAACCCATACAAACACCAAAGCAAGCAAGTCAATCTGCAGCAATTTCCTATAATGTTGAATATACATAGCTATTCCTTTTTAGAATAAGGAATAAGGAAGTGGACTAAGTCCATACAGCGACGGCCCATTTGTAGAGTAAGAGTTGGAGGAAAGGTCTGTGCTGTGCCTATTGTTTGATTGACTGAAGGTGTATGTTGTTTTCATTTGGGTACCATTAGGTGTTGAGGTAAGTCCATAGTGAAACTGTTTAAGGTCTCCTCTGCTAATATAGCTGACTATTGTTATTATGGCAACTGGTGCATATGCTGATCCCTGCTGGATGAGCAAACTGAACCAGTTGAACACTATTTGCACCCTTTAATCAACTGGCTGGCTCCCTGCCTGAGAGCCAGATGGCCTGCAGTGTAGTATCAACTTACATGGCTCAAAACAGAAACAATAACAAATGTTGTGCTGACTGTGAGTTTTTGCCAGTATTTTGTACTAGGTATACTATTCCCAGACCGCAGAATAAGAGCAGAAACAGTAGCTTGTTTTTTTGCATGGTTAGCTGCAGTTACTTCAACATGTTTGTGCCACCTCTACTTCCTGTTTGGTCACATGACAGACCATAGCCCAGATTACATTAAAGAATGCATCAAATATCTGCTCAAGGCTATTTCAATACTGTTTTATTGGAAAGCCTTTAGTACTCCTCCATCTGAACAAAAAATAGACTGTACTGAAAATATTTAAAGAAATTGTTTTAAACCCTAACCCCATTTTAAATATTTTCCATTCCATCTTAACACAATTTGGACAAGTATAGCTGAACAGAATGGATGTTCCAATGCAATCAAGGAAAATTCACACATTGGAAATGGTACAATGCTTTGATGAGCAGCTCCTAGACAGATAGTGGGCCTGGAGAGCCCCCTCCTGGAGAGCACCCTTTCTGCTGTATCTTAGTACCGAAAGCAGTGTCAAGATTTGTTTTGAACAAGGATCATTAAAGACAAAGTTTTTTTAATTTTTACATTTTTTTGAAAACGTTTTTGCTGTTTAAGATTAAAATCAAGCTCTATCCCAATGCCTGGGCTCTTGTTAAAGGTGCTATCTGTAAGACCGGCACTCTAGTGTTGTTGAGGTGAATTACTGCGCATCAAAGCAAAACAAACTACTAAAGCACAGTCAAAAGAGAGAGGAGAAACTGTCAGATGATCACCATTATACTACAGTATATCTTGATTCAATGTGGTAATCTGTCTTATTTTATTTTTTAACATATTACAGATAGCACCTTTATCCACATTCCTGCTAAAAAGGTCCCTGGAACGCAAAACAGCTGTGGCCTTATTCATAGAAGTCATACAATCAGCATTCAATTTGACCATATGAAAGGGTTAAATGTGTGTAGCTAGTAATTAATATTAGGTATATATACCTTCACCAGCTCTACAGCAGAGGTTCTATTTAGTGGTGACAGTAAAGAACCGTGCATGCTTTCAAACTGAAAATCATTTGAGTTATATATTAAAGATGTAACTAAGCCTACATACCTTAAACAAGGGCAGTTAATTTCATGACTACAGAGTAAGCACAGTTTGAGAAACAACCTTAAGATCAGGATGTATATGTATTCCTATATTCCTATGAAAGTTCAGCTCTGGAAGCCTTATAGAGGATAGATGCACACTTTGGTTTTTGATCAATGGTTATTAACACATCATTAATGGTTTCCTAAATGAGGTTTAACTCAGTACTTTGCAGGCATTAGGAAAATATTTACTTTTCTTTAAAAAACACAAGGGCTTTTTATTCCATGTTTTACAGAAAATATTCAAATTATCATACCTAAATGTTCATATTCAATCATAATGTACAAAATAAAACCATACATACAGACATACAGACCATATAATGGCCATGTGCAGAAAACCAGTTAAGTTTACAGTACAAGTGATAATTTCAAAACACTGACGTAAGGGGGAACTTACAACCTATAGGAAGACACAATCATGAGTTTTACTGACTTTTCAAAATTAGAGACAGCAATCATTTCGTAGATGTCACTATTGAAAGTATGCGAAGGCTTCAACTGTGCCTTAACTCTTATTCATGATGAATAAAATAGATTCAACACCATGTTTTGTTATGGTTTCCAATTTCAGTAGCAAACAAAGCAACTCATCAGCAGGTCATTTTCTTATGGCTGTAAACTACTTTGTTAAATATGTTTTCCATGTACGCTGCTACGCACCAACCCATGAATACAGTGTTTCCATGAGTACTGTTTCCAAAACAGAACCAAAGGGTATCTGTGTAGTGAACCATCAAAAGGTAGAACCAACTGGGAGTTCAGTCCTAGGGAACTCACAAGTCCTGCTCAATCAACAATGCGTATAAAGTCAGTGGTAAAAGAGCACACAGGCTAACACCGCCGCCTTTGTCTGGTGCCTCTTTGCTATAACGCTGGCCGTCCATTGAGTTTGTCGTGCATGAGGGCGATGGCCCCGCCGGTGAAGTCTCTGAGCACCTGCACTGTCTCTCGTTGGAGCTGCAATGATTCACGCACAAACTCCTGCTGAGTCTCAGCCAGCTGCTGTACTGACTCAGACAGGAGCTCCAGGGAGCGCGACACAGTCTCCAGCAGCATGTTAGTGGCGTGCTGCTCTTGAAGGCTCAGCGATGCGTTCTGTAGCATACTGTCCCTCGCGCTCTGCGAGGACTGACTTGACTGAGGGAGCACAGCAGAGAAGGAGGAAGGTGCTGACGAGGGGTGAGGGGGTCCGGAGCTGTGTTTAGAGACTCCATTGTTTCCTTGGTGATCCTCCGGAAGCTTCGCTGTCTGAGCGGACGGCAACTCATCCCGTTGGTCATCGTCAGAGTCCACGAATGGAGGTTCAGCATCTTGATTTAAAGAAAGCAGTATGTCAGTGTGTGTTTATCACAAGAAAACTTGACACAAACACAAGTTCTTTGTTCAAAGAATTCTTGTTGACAACTCACCTTCAGTAGCAGGTATTTCATATTGTGTTTCAAAGCAGGGCTGTGATGAGTCCCCTGCAACATTCAGTAGATTAAAAAACAAAGAAACAAAAAAACAAAAAAACATTTTCTCACATTACGCTCACAGGTATTTCTGTCAAAGAACATCTGAGTCAAGCTATTCAGGACCACTCACGGGATGAGCCACTGTAGTTGGGCATGGACTGCTCCTCTTTGTTACTGGGCAGGCCTGGCACACTCATGGAATAGGGGTGAGGCGGTGGCATAGAAGGCATGTCCATCCCTCCATTGGGGGAACTTTGAAATCCAATCATGTCCTCCTCTTCCATTTCATCTTCCTCATCCGGCACATCGTCATCCTCTTCAAGCGGCCCAAAGTCTGCACTGTTTGGATCCCCCTTGTTGTCCATCTCCAGAATCTGATGCACTATCCTCTCTGTTTGAGTAAGGTCTCGGGACAGACGTGAGTTGAGGCCCCTGTGAGGCACCGTCCCTGACCGCATAGCAGACACTTTCCGCTTGGTGTCACATTTTAGGTCGGACCACTTCTTTATAACCTCAATGACCTCACGCTGGCACTCTCCAATCTCGTTCACACGGGCAGTAATCTCTGCCCATGTGCGCTTCTTAATGTCTGTTGGCACGCCACGATTGAATTTGCCTTTGAGTAAAGAGAAAAAGCAGCAGGAATCTTAAGTGTTTGCCTTGCACTAGACATTCACTAGGCCAATAGTAGTCCTAAATTCACCACATATTTTTGCTGTCACAATATTGACATGTGACGCATCATGGAAGTGATCTATTCATACAAGTTTAATTCATACAGTTTAATTTAATTTGCAAAGTGAGTGCATTCTCTCCTGGGGTTGTTTTGTTTACCCGTGCTGGCCCCTACAATTTTGTTTATACTATGTGTTTATTTCTAAAACTGATATTTTCCCAGGATGTGTGGGTTAATTGTTGACAACAATTGCAACCATTCTGCGGGGCATACGCCTAGAAATGTACATACCCACAACTACCATACGATGTTTTCTCACTTCATCCAAAAGTATGTGGACTTCACTGAAAGTGAAACGGGCTTTTCTTTTCTTGAAGCGAGTGACACTGTCTTGATTGTAATATAGTGGTGAAGACATCATTTACAGTGTCTTTAGGTAATAGGCAGCTTCGTTGCCAGCTCTGCTGTGCTTCCACTTCTTAGGCTTTTAGTGACCCTGGTGTCAACAGGCTATGTGCAAAATAGAAATGAAAGAGTATATAAGTGTTGACAAGATTATAGCACCACCAATGAAATTGTGTATAATTTGGATTCAAACAATAGTGTCAATGCTTTGCATGCACAGGAAAAGCAATAATTGTCATTAGCTTATTAGGACATGGATCAATGATCGAGCATCCTCATTTCTAACTCTCATCATAAGGTCTTACCCTTGTAGTGACACTGTCAGTGTGAAAAGTGAAGAGCTGGAAAGAGGAAAGAGTGATGACAGATCCTAGCTGCTACATATCAAACAAAGACATTGTGTTTGATTACTGTGATTGAAACAGTGATGCATTAGCCCACTGTTTGTTGTGGTTTGGTGGAACTGTTTAATGAGTCCACGTCGTTTTTAATCTCTAAAATAACAGCAGCTGCTTTAGTGTGATGCTACACAACAATGCAGAGTAACGTTGCTAAAGCTAGCTGCTAACCAGGCTAACGAGCTAACATTTCATCACTAAAAGCACAGTATCGAAATGATCGTGAAATACTAAATATACATATATATCGTTTTGAGTGATCTTGTTTGTGACTATGAATTTACCTGCGATTCAAGGAAGTTCTGATTTGGTGCGTCCAAACTTCGTACTTGGCTAGTTAGCGCCACATACACACACAGTCGGAAGTAGCGGCCCTCTGGAGCAGCGTCTCTACCACCTGCAGCCATGCAGACAGAGCCCCTGGCCGGGCGACCGGAAGCCCCTGGCGAGGCGGAAACAAAGGTGCAGCTCTGGAGCAGCGTCTACCACCTGCAGCCATGCAGACAGAGCCCCTGGTCGGGCGACCGGAAGCCCCTGGCGAGGCGGAAACAAAGGTGCAGCTCTGGAGCAGGTGAAGCGTTCACGTTGGCGAGAAACGAGAAATATGATATGATCTACATGATAGATAATATATGATATGATCTATATGATAGATAATATATGATATTATATATATGACAGATAATATATAAATGACCTCTTTTTATACACTTATTATTGTTGCATTCACTTATGACTGTTGCATTCACTTATTATTGTTGCACTCAATATTGTTATTGCACTGTATATAGTAGTTAATGTATATGTTTAATTATCCTGTGATCCCTTATTTTGCTTTTCATACTTTCTTTTTTTTCTCTCCTCTTTCTTTTGTGTGAGTACAGAGAACAAAGCGAACCGGAACCAATTTCCTTGTATGTGCACATACTTGGCCAATAAAGCTGATTCTGATTCTGATTCTGATATGATCTATATGATAGATAATATATGATATGATATTTCTGTCCTTCTTGGAATGTGGTGTGTCCACTTTTTTCATAAACTTTTAGAATCTAAAACAATATTCACTAAATGATAAAACATGATACATGATATTCATTTTGATTATCTTATTTTTATTTTCTATTCTCTTAAATCTTTAATAACTATTTTAATTGTATTTAAATGTCCTTTTATAATATGCTTCTTTTGCACTTTGTCTTAATACTTTTAATGTTTTATGTAAAGCAATTGCCTTGTTGAAATGTGCAATACAAATAATTGCCCTTTATGGTGTTGGACTCTCTATCCTTACTTTATCCTGAAAAGTAATAAGTAATGCTTATGCCTAACCTAGTTACAGCTCTAGTATTTCTCAAAATACTAAAAAATCTAGCTATCATTATTTTGCGTCATGCTCACTCACATGTGGCCAATTTCAGGATGATTGTGATTTATAACTGGAACCATGTACAGCCAGAGATGTATGCAATGTTTACAAATCTGAATTATTTTGAAGTTAATGAGTTTTCCACGTATGTGCCTCTGCAATCCTTCTCAAAAAATAAAAAGAGGGTTTGAATGAATGAGGCTCTAGGGCTACATTATATAGTACACTGTGATTGTTATTATTTTGAATTGTGATATGATAAACATTGCAGTCAAAATCGCAAATGTGTTCATGACATGACCAAGAGCATGTGTTGACTGATTAATAAGATAGATCCATATCTGCTAGCACCAACTTCTGGAAATACAATAGATTTTCCAGCACATTTAGTGCAAGGCCTCTAAATGGTAACCAAATGAACAACAACTGCACACACACAGTATAAGCACACTGTAGAGCTTGACTCACTAACAGACACTTGTTTGACACAGTTTGTCAGAATTGATAGCATATAAAACGGAAATTTGTTTTGTTTTGAATCAATCCCGAGGTAGGTTGAATTAGGTCTCAGTCAACAGGTATTCTCAAGAATATTCATGACTGAAGGCACAACTTTCAGCCAATCAGAATTGAGTTTTCAACAGCAATTGTATGATCTGTAAAAATTCAAGCAACTTAGGTCTGTAGCATTATGGCAACTTTACATTTACAATCCATCTGTTATTATCTGAATGTTATTATACAATATGACTGGCAGTCTTTCGTAAGGAATAAGTATTAAAATGAGTTGTATAGTTGTAATACAAGATTTGAGAGGTTGTAACACAAATGTGTAGTCTAATCCATAAAGTTGAAAAGCAAAATGTGTGACACAAGTGCATTTATGTTGTGAGCTATTTCTGTTTGTAAGTGATTAAAAAACATTTGCAGCAATTCTGGAAATGGTGAAAACGTCAAATGCATGTTTCCAAAATGTATTTTACACATTTGCAAATAGTTTTTCTACAAAATACATCACGTTTGCAAATTGTGTTACAATTTTGCAGATAATTTTGACAGTGTTTTATTCCCATACATAAGAATGTACACAATAAACTTATATTCTGTAGCTTTTATTCCAAATTTGACACAAGTATTTGTGCTACTAGGCATTTCAGTAATAGTTCAGTGGCTGTCAAAGCATTATTAATGGCATCTATAATATTGGCTTGATGCAGCAGTGGCACAAACATCTTTGTTATATATCATCACTTCTAACATTGTGCTGGCATTATGTTGTGTAGGCATTTGAATAGGTGCATAAAGCACCATGAACATTATTAGTCAGCTAACAATGTGGTGAATGCTATGGCCAACATTAACATTAGATGACACAATATCAACTTGCCCAGCAATGCATTTCCTCTATGTGTGTCAATGTACATTAGTATATTAGAGAAGCGATAACTTGGATATACTCAATACTTCCATTGATAAACTACCATTTAATAGTAGCTCACTTATAAGAAAGTTTGGGATTTTTAGACTCAAGTACAGAACTGCTAGTAGCCACAGAAACCATTGTGATCCCTGACAATGCGCTACTAATGCGCTTCTAAAGTTAATCCCTTGCAACTAGCAAAACAGTTTACAGAGTACAAATGGTTAAACAAGTCAGTATATTGAAACAAAATGTATATATCTAAAAATCCCAAACTTTCCCTGTTACCATTAACAGTGGTGAGCCATCTCCTTCTGCTGTATTGAGGGAGTAAGCTTCTTCACTCAATAGACCAGGTGCATAACAATAGAAGCTTCCTGCTTTGACACTGCCTACCCCACCCCCACAGCGCAAAACCTTTAAAAGTTAACCCCCATCCAGCAAATGCTAAACATGCAATGCAGTTTAGGTTTAAGACCAAATGACAATAATCCAAGAGGCTACCATTTTGATGCACCTGGTCCATGTACATGATTCTCCAGAGTTAGCATTCAATGGCACTTCCAGAGATATTTACAAAAGTTGACAGGATTCCATTGTGGGTGCAGGATTACACTGATTGGTTCCCCCACATTTGTCAGTAACTTCTGTCCTGTTTTTCAAGCAATATGGGGCAGTGAACCGTCCCATATAACTATGGTGAAATATGAAACATTAAATTCACATTCAAATAAAACCTGCACACACAAGGGATTGGCTGATAAACATGTTGAATTTTAGGGATGGTGAAAATTACATTGTGTAGACAGGTATAAAGTGGTTCTTTAACAAGCAGCGAGAACATTTTCTGTGTTCATGAGTACATGGTCAACTGGAGCCACTGCAAATAAACAGGAACACAGAAAGATGGCATTAACCTTTAGTGAAGGAGCAAACTGTTCAAATCTATTGAATCAAAACACTTAATATATTGAAATCCAGGCCGAAAATGACTGTAAAATAAGCTAATGGTGATCGGTTTACCTCTTGAACGTTGACCTTGATAGTCCCATTGTTGTCCTTATCCAAGGTTTTGAAGGCACCTGAATGAGAATAGTGCTTAAGCCAACTTCACTTGTGGTTTGAGAGATTAGATTACAGCCCTCCAGAATTTAGGACCATCATCCTTGACCAAAGTGACTGACTTTGAGTACATTTCTGTAAAATTAGGATAACAATGCTCGATTCGTTAACAAATGTAGCTTTGAAACTCACGGCACATGGCGTCCAGCCTCACAAGGCATCCAATGTAGTTGTCAAAATCCATGTTCCCTTCTTCATCACTATATCTGCGAATAATCATCTGGAACAGCTGGTCATTCAGAGGGAAACCTGTAAGATGAAACCACTGCCGTTTGTCTATCAGACGTCACAAAAACTGCATGTGATTTAAAGACTAGTTTGCTGAACATTAATTTATTCATATTTCAAGTAAGATAATGTAATCATTAGCTTTTAACAGCACAGCTCAAAGAAAAGGCTGGTAAGTGACCTCTACTATAGAGCGATTGATTTATGTTGACTGCTTTCCGATATCTACCACAGTGTTTAGTATATAAGTATATATGTTTAGTATAATAAGTGGTTTTAGAATTGGACTAATGTTCACTGGCCGGCGTAGAGGCAGAGGCAAACCAAGCTTCCCATATAAAACATAAAACTGGGAAAATGATCACCATATTTAATTCCATTTTAGACCTCGGAAACAACCATCACATTTCTTGTGTTAAAAAGCAGGTGTAAAAACAAAACATGCACAGCTGCATGTCTGAGGTTCTTGTTTATGGAATGTTATTGCCAGTTTTTATATCCATGCCAGTTTTATATGCTGGTCAGACTGGCTATTATCATTGCTGTAAATTAAATATTTGCCACCTTTTTTCAGTGGTCTTATGAACATGCCAACTATAAACCATTTGGTTTACACCAATTTGAAGTCAGCTTTAATGGACTAAATATGGCTTGTTTGGAATTTTTTACACCATTGAATTTCCATATAGAATGCCATTATCCTAAATATATATCTGTTACAATGTTAGAATCAAATAAGTGTAACGTCTCTAAATATAATGTTTTAACTGGAGGAAAAAAGAAAAAAAATTCTTACCAGCAGCCCTGAAAGCGTTTGGCAACTCATCTGCACCAATGACCCCAGAGCCATCAGCGTCATAGCTCTTGTACACTCCCTAGAAGTCAAAACAAAGAGATAATTATCCCTTTACTGATTCTAACCAGCAACACCCAATCTTCCTGTGTTAGTTTAAGTCTGGTGTACCTAAATGAATGAATGAAGGAATGAATAACAACAATAGTGCAGAAATGATTACTGGAATATCTGTGTTATTTGTACTGGCGAGCTTAGGTCAAATCAAGTAACAGGGAAGGTAGGATTTTAAGAACATTAACAAATAGTATGTGCCATGTAATAGGCAACTGAATAATGTGTGCCATATCATACACACTGTATTTAGTCACGCCTATTTAATGGATGTAAAAGCATGATTATGGAACAGTTTGGCACATCCCTAAGAAAGCTCAGATTTGCCTAACCTACTTACATTCCTAAAGTATTGCAAACCAGTTCTCTCGATGTTCATTATTATTACTGTTGATAATAAATATTAGCCACAGGATATCTACCGCATATACAGAAGTGGTAAACCATGGGCCAACAGTACTTGCCTGCCATTTCTTGATATTGTTCCAGAGGTGTTTAAATTCATGGAATCCAAGTTTTCCAGTGCTGTCACTCTGAAAAGGCATTAAGAAAGACAACGCTCTCTTTCCATGGATCTGGCTTGAACAAACATGTCTGTTACTTGAGGGCTTACCATATTTGCCCAAGGTGTACTGATGGTTTTCATGGCTTACTCATCAATGATGTACAGAATGTAAGGAGTGCCAACTGTTTGTCTGAAACTGGCATAGAAACCTGCTTTCAATCAGCTTTTCGATCCACCTATAAACGAAGCCTTGCGCATTGTGACTGGATGCCTGCGTCCTACCCCCGTGGACAACCTTCCCATCCTTGCAGGCATCCAGCCCGCTAGACTCCGCCACACTGGAGCCACAGCACGTCTTGCCTGCCGGGCCGTGGAGCTTAACCACCTGCTCCACGACAGGCTTGCCACAACAGCGAAGCCCCCCCGGTGCCTCAAGTCGAGACACCCATTTGTGCCTGCCGCACAGGGTCTCTTGCAGCAATGCAGAGACCTCAACATCAGCGAAGCAGGATGGGCGGACCACACCTGGCGTGCGGAGTGGGAGGCAAACACCTCCAGACTCCGTGATTTTATCCCAACTGCCGGCCCCCTCCCCACCGGAATGGACCTACCCAGACCAGCGTGGGTGAGGCTAAACCACGTACGAACCGGCGTCGGACGCTTCCGCTCATCGATGCACAGATGGGGCTTGGCTTCCAGTGCGGCGTGCGAGTGTGGTGCAGAGGAACAAACCGCAGACCACGTTATCCAGGATTGCCCAATATACCGGGCACCCAACGGTATACGTGGTCTGACGGTTTTGGATGATGAGTCAATGACGTGGCTACAGGGGGCGTGCCC
>OMKK01036481.1:10572-25024 GCA_900302305.1 Polymixia japonica | reverse complement strand
GTGAATTGCATCCCCGAGAAATGACGTAATCATCATCTGAGAAATGACATAAACTGCAGTGCCAGTTTATGGGAATTAAGTCATTTTAGATAGATAGATAGGTAGATAGATAGATAGATAGATAGATAGATAGATAGATAGATAGATAGATAGATAGATAGATAGATAGATTCTTTATTCATCCCCTTGGGGAAATTCAGGTATCCAGTAGCTATACATAGTCATCAGTCAAAACAGTAAAATAGGTCAGTAAGAAACAATGACGGCAATAAAATACAAGAAATAAAGTACAAAGTTAGACCTACAGATGTCAAAATACATATCGCAAAAAGTTACAGTATGCACCATTCCTACTGTGTTACTAGAATAAAATAATTAAAATAATTAAACTAAAAAAGCGCTTTAATATTGTTGAATGTTTTTGTATTCTGACTGTATTTCACCTTGCAGATCTCTGAAGATTTTCATTTAAATAAATGTCTGTTAAGTCACTATCTATCACCGAATGAGGTAACACAATGGTGATTGAGCCTATGGTCCACTGATGAAAGCCCTTGCGTTTGCAGTATTATGAGTATTAAGAACCGGGTGTCTGTGGCGACTTTCCCAGCATGCATTCAAATTAGCGTTAGTGACGCCTTTTCCCTTTGAAGTGAGGTCCAATTACACACCTGCAATTACTGCTTTTCGCCACAGATGTCGCCAAAGACAACAAAACAGCGATGTTCGAGATTGCCGCTTTAAATCTAAAAAAAAAAAATCCTACGCTAGAAAAAGGAGCTAATGATTTCTTTTAGAAATCTGTTCATAGGTGCCCGGAAAAGTTTAACGGCCTACTCCAGTCACATGCATGGCATGTCAGGCCGCATTAGAGTTGATGGTGGTCAGATGAAACTAGGCTCTCATCTTAGAAAGGCCTGATGTGTCTCTGAGTGCTCTGCACTGTGTTAATGTCTGTGATTATTTTGATCAATATGCTGTGAGAACCAGCACATGCTCTTCTTATTTTTCCTATAAACACTGTAGCCGTCTTACACAAACTGCTCTTTGATGGCTACAATTTTCAATGGTAGCAATTTTGTCATATTTTAAATCAAATTAAATACATTTGGACATTCATCAGAACCATGCGCAGTTGAGAAATACTGCATGAGACAATGTAACTACTAGGAACTATCAATAAAACCTTTTGTCTTAGCCTGGAAATAAACTATTTTTAATTATGTGTTTCATTTACAGAGGGGTATCGTTTAAACGGTCTGAGAATCCAATTTAATGAGACCGCAACGTACTAGGGTTAAATGATTGGTTTGGATATGGAATCCAAAAGCCTCCTCTGAACAATCAAATAGAAAAATGACAGTAACCACAATGAGATAGACGCTGGGGTCTGCTGGAAAATGATGCTTTTCAGGCACCCATAAGTACACAAATACACCCAGGATCAACTTCCCCTTCAAACTGTAGCCTCCAGAAAGCCACAAGGAAGACCAATGAAAATAAAAGCACATTCCTCAATGTAACGGTCATATTACTTTCAACTGGATTTGAAACTAACTCTGAACGATTTGTTTGACAGACACCATTGTCTTGAAAGAGGTATTTGATTGAAATGTCAACAAAGATGGTGGTTGGAAACCACTGTTGGAAACCTACTCAATGGTAATGAAGAAGGGCTTTCTCCTCGTATGACATATTTATCTTCCTTTGACATATTTGGAATAATGAGTTTCATTCTTGTCAGTCATCTAAACCTGGAGCGCTAAGGAAGCCACTTTTTTGATCAACACACAACGCAAATCTAATTTAGATGTTTTCTATTATCTATCCATCCTAGCGAGTTAATTATCTGCTTTGTATGCCAAAAGTCAACACTACGATTCTTCTGTCAGTTGTACCATGACATAACAAAATCACGTTATGGTTAAAGGAGCAGGCAACGAACCAATGACCATTAACTGTTTAGAGATCATGATAGTCCATCCAGTAAAAATCTTCAGGCACCGTTTCATATTAATGATACAAGCCAAAAAAAATAAAAGCACGAAGACATGAATACATGTACAGGTTTAAAGACTTTGGACATTTTCTAATCCTTTTCCTTATTTACTTTACTCACCAGGACTCTTTTGCTTTGCCTTGATGTTCCCCTCACATTTTCGTTTAGCTTTGAACAACAGGCCTATCTGCTCTTCTTTGGTGAGCACGTCATCTGCATATACCTGCATGGAAGGACATTGGCATGAAGTTAGTGATGTTAAATATTTCAGTGTATAAAATGTACTTCATATCGACACAAACATTAAATGGCTGAGATCTGCATGAAGCTATATCATTTCATCAAAAAGCATTAAACAGTTAAAAAAAGAAAAGAAAAAGCAGTAAATCATACAGTATGTAACAATGTTTCAGTTCGTCCAAGTAGGCCGCTTTGAAAATACAGTATGATTATATTATTCCATGTTGTTTGTGGTCCCATCTGGTGCTGAACCAGAGGTTCTGACATTATTCTCACACCAAATGAGCATGAAATGCATCAACTGGCTGATATCTAGATATGACTTCCTCTGCACAGCTGTTTCACAACCGTCAAAACACTCTCAACATCCCCAGAAGACACTAGTGGTTGGTTGCAGTGTTGTGGGCATGGATGCAAACCCTATCAGATTATTACAAACTAATTCTCACATATTCTATTCTGAGTTTGCTGCCACTGGATAATGCAACAGGGTTGCCTGGTTTTTAGAGAAACCATCCTCTCTGTGGAGGTTCTCCTGTTAGATCAGCACAAAATATACCTATATACACCAAAATACCCTTATATATATATATTAGTGTCCTTGAACAAGCCCCTGAACCCCCACATGCATGTTAGAGTTATGTCTCTGTAGGACATGCAAAACAACTTACAAAACAATGCAAAAGCAATACAAAAATACAGGTAATATTGTAATTTAATTGTTTTAAATTCTTCTAAGAATCCTTTAAATAACACAAGTGAATGTTACAATGAGTTATGTGAATAGGCTTACTATATATTTTTATTCTTGTCTTAACTACCCATAAAGCAAACAGTTATAAAAGACCTAGTATTTTTTTTTTTCTAGGTAAACAGTATCAGATTCAGTTGTTTTTAGTCCCAGATGGTATTCATGTGATTTTAGCCACTATGTGGTCAGTACCCATTAGCTACTAATTGGATATGACATCGTCAGAACACAGAAATAGACACATTATACCCAACTTTTCCCCCTTACACCTTATATTTTCTTAGCTTTTGAACATTGCGTTTGAGAGCACAATAATAGTTCAGGTGTGGTTTTCCATTCAAGGAAACATTTTCCCTTCTAATAGGTCACTTTGGCTGGCTTACTATTTGCCCTGAGATCACTTTACATCAGTAACAAATAATAATGTATTGAAAATGACAAGCGTCATCTTGAGCATTGTGTGACAAAAAACGTAGACACAGAAATATACAAATAAAAAAACAAAACAACAACACAGCACTACAACTAAGGCCTAGATCATTGCATGAATTGCCAGGATTGTCTGTGGTTTCATTCTGATTTTTATGGTGTTTCACAAGGCACATTGATGCATGATGCAGAGAAATTCAATATAGTTCATGTGATTTAGATCACCATAAGTGTAGATACCAATACCACAAGAATCCCATTGAAGCCCTGGACGGTTTTGTTTTTCCTTCATCAAATGAACTTCATAAAACTCTCTGGCTACAGCTACAGTTGTTGTTACAATGCGACTTCTATCACGCAATCAAGCCAGAACGCACGAAGGCACAAGTCTGGGTGAACCGATATTGAATTTTGCTGACGTCGTTATTGGATTTTCAAACTCAAATAGAATATGTCAGACGCTGCATTGTGATCTGAATTGTACACACAGTCACAATGTGCTACAAGCATTTGAACGAGATTTAGACGAGAAAAAGTGACGCAGACACAGATTTAAATAAATACAGCCACAGGTGTCACATTTTCAAGTCGGGCGTGGACATAAAGCCAGGCGATCCTTATTATATAGATTACAAGTCTAACTGTCGTCTCTGACTCTGTCTGGATCTAAGCCAATCCTCTCCGCTGCCTCTTCCCTTGCAGAAAACAAAAAGGCATGTTAGATGGCATGTTGCTTTGTCTGTCGAATGAGTAACGTAAGAGTCAGAAAGAGTCAGTAAGAAATAAGAGTCCTCCTTAGTTTAGGCTACAGGCTTAGTCAGGCTGCTCGCTACAGTTACAACATTTTCTAATTATGATATTGTGAAATTCACCAAAATTGCTGTTCCAGACATTTATGTTTGTCTTTTATCCAATATGACAAAGACGCAGCTGTACTGAATTCCCAAACAGTGTCTACATGGCAAGAAGCTGCTTGGCACTGTGGATGTTTTTGTTTAGGTGTTTAGTGCCTACTCATTTACTTTAATATGTCCTCCAAAGCTGGTGCAAACCAACAGGGACGCTGCTATCAACATCATTCAAGATGTGACTCTGAAGACTGCAACTGTCATTTAAACTGTCATTCTCTATATGATTTGAAATAAGCAGCTATGACCATTCTGAATCTACATACGAAGATGAAAAAGTAGTAATTTGTCAACAATCAATTAGGCCTATAGTCGATTAAAACGTGTATATATTGTCTGTGATGCAAGGGTATAATTTCCTGGGTTTAAAATTAAACTGTAAATAGCGCGTCCTCGTAGGTTTGCTGTACTCAAAACCATAATACCTCGATCCATCAATATTTTACTTACTGGCTAGAAATAAGGATGTCCAGTTTGAGAGCTGAATGAGGTTACAGAATGAAGACGTTTATGGCTTTGCACAGTAAACAACCACAGATGGAACAACATTTGACCACAAGGGAACAAGGATAGATACAACCGGTTTACTGTACTAACTATGCCAATATAGAATATTCCACAGACAGCTCCCAAGAACTTAAGACCATTTTTATCTAAATCACTGACCACTGCTTCTTAAAGTTCAGGCCAAAGTAATGGAAAGCTAGAGACAGAGAAACAGTCAGTGATGTGTGATTATCAACATCATCATCATCATCACCATCACCATCGTTATCAATCACCAACGTCATCATTGAACTCTATCCTGGGTTAACTCTGGCATAAATACACACGGAGAAGCAAAACAAAAAGATAACAAGAAACTACATGCCAACAGGGCGCGCAACCATTTGCATGTATTTAAACCAATAAACCAATCTAAGTATCTGTGTTGTCATTTTATTGGTATCAGTGACTAAGAATCTGCTGATTTCATCACAAGTGGTAACTGAGGTTGCACGCCTAATTTGTTATTGTAGGAACAAATATCTTGATCTTTACAATGCAGTTGGTTTCGAGCCTCTATGAGGCATAATGATAGACGTGGCGATAGGAAACTTCTTTTGAACTGAGCGTACGGTTCATTTTTGTTCATAGCTCTATAAATTTCTCCTTTATCTACAACCTCCTATTTAAAGTGAGAGGAATCTTAAAGATATGAAGTATCATTTGCCATTCTAAGAAGAGAATCATGGGTAATAAGTATGCCCCCTGATTATTTTTGAAAACTATTCCTTCTCTACTGGCTAGAGTCCAAACCACCAAAGTAAACACAACTCTCACTGGGAGAGACATGGACATTCTTATTTACTGCATTTCATTGAAAATACAGTATTCTTTTTGTTAAATACTTTTGAGTGTGTGCCAATATGAAAATTAGAAAAATACACACCATATAAATATGTGTGTTTTCATCACTAGTCTCTGGAATACAAACTCCACTTGAATAAACCACAAGTTTCTATTTGTCTACAAAAACTGTTGGTTAATGACTTAAACTGAAGCTCTCTTCAAGGATATACGAAGACCAATATTGTGTTTACTGTATTTAGGTTGGTGTGTCAAGACAGTGTTGAACCGCTATGACTACATACTGATACCATACAGAGTTGGTAACTAAATGAATTCCAGACCTACAATTTATATATTTAATTATCTATTTATGGTACTTACAACTGAACATCTTAAATGTTATTGGGCATTGCTTTTGGAGTTTGTGACTTTGTCAGACCGGGTCGATTGTAGCAGCGCACAGCATCTTAATCATTTCACACAGAAGCCAGGAGTCCCCTGCAGAGAAGCACCCTGGTGTGATTCGTTTTGGCAGAGTTATATATAGTAAAATTGTGTTTTTGAGCATAGTGTATATCTGTTAAAGGTTACAAATGTCTGTTAGACCTATACAGACACTAAACATCAGTGACTGTTTCATGTACCATGCTAGTTTACCTCTCATTGTCAGTCTCATCAGTACTGAGCACTGAGCAGGCCGTATCTATATCTGCCACAAGTGTGAGAGAGACTAGAATTTAACTGAATTTGGTATTGTGTGACATGCTGATATCATGTATATCATCATAATATTGGTATTTAGCAGTGAGTAAATCTAGAATAAAAGTTCACATTCTGTTTTCTATTAGATCAATACATCAATGTGTGAATGCGTAGCCTATCCCCAGTGTATTATATGAAGTGTTATGTGAAATGTTTAATTTGCCACTTTGCAGCTTCCAGTTTCAGTCTGATGGCGTTCGATTTATTCATGAATTAATTAATTTATGTGATGATTAAAAGAAAACACATATAACACTGCACTGGAGTCATTGTATACATTAAAGATCATTGACGACGAAAACACAACAAAGCCCAACGGCTTATTTCCATTGTGGTCCTCAAGTAAAACACTTGACACAAGATAAAAACAACAATAAACAACAAACAAAGACACTACATTCATCCATGCATTCATGAGACAACATAATTGTTGGTATTGGTTGAGCATGTGTAGGTTGTTCACAATAAAATAGTAACTCTACTCTTTTTATAATAACAAAAAATGCTACAATCGACCCGGTTGTCCTCAATAGATTCCATGTATACATTAAGTGGAGACATTGGGTTTGTAGTACAATACCAGCAGATTATGGATGGTCTTGAACTTTTTTTTCTTTTTTCCCCCAAGAAAGTTGTGGTTGACCAAAACCATTTCCTGAAATGGTCTACAGTGAATTGGAGATTTAAATGCTGGTGTTGGGAAAGTTTCATTCAAAAACACAAGGAACAACCTCTAGGTTCCAAAAAGTTGAATGAGCTGCAAACATACCAGTACGTTCATTGTACTGTAACAATTCAACAATGGATTACTGGTCAAAGACTCTAATAAATAATAAAGTCACTAATAGTCTCATTAGTATTTACCATCTTGTGTAAAAGTGTAAAAAGCTTTAAAAATGTAGAAAATTACCACATAACCAGACAGTAAAATGTTATTGTGCATACTTCATTGTTCAGGATTCAGTTTGTAACAATGGCTAGACAATGGAAACATGTAAATTGCCAAAATGGTATATTTACTTGTCTATCTAAACTGGTGAATTAAAGAAACTAAGAAATGCCATTTTCAGACAGGGACGTAAATAAATAGCCTGCTTGTATCACAAGCAAGCGTGCATACATCCTGCAAGTATGCCTGTGTCACATGTGGATGCTGACTCATTCTTGCTTAGAATATTCAAACTATCCCTCCGTCCATCCATGTTCTAAACCACTTAGTCCCGGTCAGGGTCGCGGTGGGCTGCTGGAGCCTATCCCAGCGTACGATGGGTGCAAGGCAGAGAGACACTCTGGAATGGGACACCAGTCCAAGTCAGAGCCGACATTCAAAGTACAAATATTTAATTATCTTTTGTTGATGCGAGTGCTAGACGAAAATTCAAGCTCAGTGTTTACAAAGAGGTGGGATTTGAAATGAGAGAACAAAATTGTTTTAACGATAGATAAATATATTATAGTGGACATTCATTAAAAACACAGGTAGTTTCTACTGTATGAAAGTCATCAACAAATAGAACTCTAGAGTCCTAATAGGATCAAGTCGAGTCTATTGGTTTCACAAGTTGGACAGAAGAACATAGTCCTGGTTTTACTAATAGTCATTGTTGTTAATGCTGCAGTTATTAAGAATTTAGTGATTACAACAGGAAAATGGAGAAAAGCAGTGCTGTAAAAAACAGATGTAACGCTTCAGAGGGTGAAGTTCAATATAAGAATGATCAAGTGATGCCTCATAACAGATTACAGGACAATTACGTCAACCTCGTGTCATTTTATACAGTTGTACAGGCATCGTGCGTATCCCAGCAGGACCGCAAGATATAGTTGATGTATTTTACAGGACTACTGTAAGAAAGTTTGAAATAAGTAGCATCCCAACATGGGAACATTTTTGTAGATCTTGCTGCTTTTTTTTCACTTCAGGGCAATTTTGACCAATTTTCAAAACATGGGTCATTTAGGGATAAGCAAGCAACCGAATGGTAAATCATTTATATGAGAAGCAAAGAGGGGCAAACTGTGTGCGCTATTGACACACAAGCTCTCTGTCCTGGTTCAGTGGTTTGACATGATTTGTCCGTCAACATAAAACCTCTGATCGCAACTCCGGTAGTATTTTGATTGGAAACACATGCCTTATTAATTTCCTAGATCATTTCAGAGTCATCCAATAATGCTCCTCTCTGTAAGTTAATCCGTTACTGAGGATGAGATTTTTTGGGTAAATGGCCATGTAAAGTGAGACTTTCCTTTCCAGATCACACTTCGTCACATGGATGATAAATAATATACAGATAATATTTACCCTGGTCGCTGTAAAGCGCCTCTATTATGGGAATACAGACGTATGTTTGTTTTATGTACTTGTTTTGGTCATTTGCCATTCTTTACACCATAGGCTAACATTTACTTCCATGTAGTTGGCGTATATTCAAAATGTGATCCCAAGGGCTTTTTGACTTTCCTCAACTTTTTTTCTTCAAAAAATAGGAGATCTAGAAAATTATAACTCTGCTGAATCTTGTTTTTAATGGCCTGTCCACTATCTGGAAAAAACATGAATATGTTACTTTTGATATATTGCACCGCATGAATGTTTCAGCGGATGAGGTTCCTGGATATTATAAACTCTATGAGTCAGTGCCACTCCTCCTCAACTGTGCAATTTGCATTTGATGATAAAAACCACAAACCACAAGACTGGTTGTCCTTTGGAAATGCTTGCAGACCACATTCTGACTTAAAGCAGCATTCAGTTCCTAATTATACCCTGCTCTGGTCATAAGCCTGAAGAACAGCACTTTTGTCCTTGATGGAAACATTGTGCGCACTCTGAGAAGCAGCATATCATGGAGCCCCAAATGGTCGGACCGTGTTGTTCTCTCTAATTGAATATTGAGAACTTATTCCTGTGTTATGCAAGTGATTTAATATGCAAAGTATGGGCTATTGTCTCACCAAAGCAACGCAAAGGACAGCATTTTAATTTTCATCAAAAGCTTAAGAGCTACTAATGTTTATGTAACAATCAAAGGAACCACACATTTCATAATATCCTAATGGACGTAACAAAAATGTCTACTAATCACACTCGCAAGAGACTGCCTGTATGACAATGGGATACATTTAAATAAGTCTGGAAAATGTCTAGCACAGATCGTTGTCGGGGGAGTGATCCTTCGACATACAGATTATCAAGATTACAGATTAAAATATATTTTCAAAAGTGTATTTTAAATAAATACAGTAAGAGCTTTCTATTTTGAGATGCAACAGATTGTGGCGTTTTACTCTTGACACTTAATTTGTTAATGGCTCATTTCTTTAATTTATTTACAGTGTGATGATAACAACAGCAATCAAAAATCTGTTTGCCTTCATATGTTAACAGTCCAGTGACATTATTTGTTATTTTTTTGTTAATCCATCATCAGATGAACAATTTACTACACATAAGAATAGCTGATTACATTTTGAGACCTTTTGAATGATACATTAATGTGATATACATTAAAAAAAGACATCAGGCATTGAAAATGTGTTATTTTCGTTATGGATTATGATCTCCCATACATTAGTTACACAGATTTAATGAATTCAACCATAAACCTTTGAAAAAATGTGAAAAGGTTTTGTTCGTTTTTAAAGTTAAAGTGATAGTCCGTATTTTTCCAAAGCCATTGAGTGTTTGAAGGACAATTCCCAGACTTCAGTTCGCTAGGTTACACTTCCACAAGGCATTCACAGAACACCAATTAAAAACAGCTGGTGTTCGTGTGAGATCACATCGAGCGAGATGCTATGTATATTTCAGAAATTGGCGCTAGAAAATCAATTTCATACGTGTCGTTTTCGTAACATCACGCCGGAGATGATTTTTTTCCGCAAAATGATGCCACCGAGACTGGAATTTCCATTCGTTATAAGATTGAATGCAGAGTAATTCACCGTACAGGACTGGGTTCAATCATTATTGTGAGGATAATTGGTATGAGTGAAAGTAACAAAAATTGAGTTTCATGTTTTGGCTGATTGTATTGTCTGTTCAGAAGAACAGAATCAGATTCAAAAATAAAAACTGAAGAGTAAAGTTTGTGAGTCTATCTAATCAGATTCCTGCACATCGCCGTGGCCTCATTGTACAAAGAAGGTGAGCACACAGAACGCTAGACTCTACAATATTTACTAGGATGGACAGCAGGTGAGTTCTAATGGATTCATCCATTTTTAAAAGAGACTTTCATAAGAAAAGAAAAGAAAGTAGACGTTTCTAAAATGTCTGAAAGCTTTGAGAAGGTAATGGTTTTCTTTTTCCTCACAAAAGGTTTCATGAATGAATGATAACAGTGAATTGTTTGCTAGGAAATGCTTTTGCTTTTAGCTTTTGTTCCGGTACAATCTTCACTGTTTGCAACCAACACTGTTTCTCTGTAACACCCTATTTATCATAACAAATCATCCTATTGTACTGAATCCTGTTCCAGTAGCTTTTGATTCCGCTATCAACATTAAGGGTTGTGTCAATTTAGTAGGGCTGACGCCTTCTGGTCGGTTGGTCGATTGGTTGGTCGATATGCTCTTGTCCGACCAAATTCTCATTGGTCAATTGAAGAGTAGGTACAATTTCAGTCGACCAAGATTTTCTTTGGTTGACTACAGCCCTACAATTTAAATTCCCACCTGCACACCAATTAAGATACTGTAACTGCCAACTTTTCAGAATCCTAATGCATGCTGGCTTATAAAATATTATCAAGTCTGTCAAGCTTATTCAAAAAGACTTATGTCCGCACATAAAATGTGCCGCCAGGGAATCCACTTTGCTTAACAGTACAAAGGAAAGGCGTCATCACAGAGTAACACTGTCGCAAGTCTAAATGGATGTGACATACTGGCGCGTCAACTAGCTATTAATCGTTTTCAAAAGGCCCTCAGCAGTTTTGGTGTGCTTATCATACTGCATACTCACGCATGCCATATTTAATAGATATACAGCATTCGAGCATCTTTACTGAACACAAGAAGCCTTTTCATATTTACCAATTCAATATTGACATTGTAGTGGACGAAATCTAATGGAGGACAAATTAAATTGTTTTTTCATGAGAGTATTATGGTCTGTAGTTGGTGCTAAATAAATGAACAAGCTCTTGCTATAAGGTGGATATGATTTAAACAAAAAACACCTAAAAAAAATCATGCTACAAGATGTTTGTTAAAACATTGATAATAATCATAATTGCTATGATTGCACTGCAAAGACAATCAATACATCATTGGCGGTCAAAGTGACCAAGTAAAGACAGAACACAATACAGCAATCAGTGCTCTGGAGGTATTTTGACACTGGAGTGCAAAATGGGAGCTGACTAAATGAAGGTCACACGTGTAGACAGCACCACTCCAAGTAAACAGCCCGTTTTCCAGTGTCAACCAAGGGTGCCACTGCCTGCAGAGAATTAGGACACTTGTTTGTGTAAGACCGCGAATTGTATTGTAACTGCCTTCCCAATAATGCCTCTGAATTGGAGAATAATCAGGCACAACTCTAATCATTAGAGTTGTCTCCCATTGCCCACTAACATTCCACGCCTTTGATTTTTCTTACTGAAGAGCCTGTTGTCAGTGAACTTTCACCGGATGGTCAAAATGAATGAAGTGCCTTTCAGAGGAGCCATTCTAACAAGTCACAATTTCAAATCACCGAGGCTTTGTGATGTCACAGCCCTTCAAAAGGAAGCAGAGTGCAGGGTTTGTATCTGACTGACCCTGATTCAGATAGTGGTCATAGAGTAAGTATGAATAGAATAGAATAGAATAAAACCTGAACTCTAATAAATCACTAGCATATTTCTCATATCAAAAATCAAGAATAAAAAAAAAACAAAAAATCAAGAATAACATGTATTTGACAACATGGCTGCTTAAAGAAAACATGCAGCCTTCACACAACATATAAATTAAATCCTTAAAAGAAGAGAAGTCTGTTCTGTTCTGTGTTCAATCAAACTTAAAAAAAACAATTTTAAGTGGGGTGGGCGATATGGCCTAAAAATATCAATAACGACAATAACGATATATATCACAATATTTCCACATTTTCTCCAAAATGTGTTCTAGATTGAGAATTTTGCTCTACAACCCTCCTTTGTTTTATCCAACTGTATTTATAGTCATTGTTAAACTAAAATATTGTATGAGAAAATAAAATTAGAATTTTAACTTAAATATTTCTGCTTTTAAAACTTTGTTAATTAAACCCTGGAGTACAGCTTTAAAACATAACAAATATAAATAATAGCCTAATAATAATAATAATACATGAAATAAAAGACTTGTAACTTTATTTATGATTACGTAAATGCTTCAGTATTAACATGCTTAGTGATATAGCTTTATTCACTACTTATGTGAAGTGCTTTTCTCTTTTTGACAGTTCCAATCCAACCCAGGAATACAGCTTTAAAATGTAAAATAATTATAAAAATAATATCTTAATAATAGTAAATGAAATAAAACATTCATAATTTGGATAGTTTAAATGCCTCAGTATTAATGTATTTAACAGTTGTTTCTTTGCCTGCAGTAGCAATGAGGGTGTCAAGAAGCTGCTCATCTTCTTTAATTTGGTGTAACAAAGTTATTCTATCTTCCAGTTGAGCAATTGTTTGCTTCAGGGAAAGACAGCTTGTTTTTTATTGTATGTTTGTGTCCCTATGTGTATGCCTGCCATTTCAATTGCCCCCCGGGGATAATTAAAGTTTATTGAATTGAACAGCTTGAGTAGTTTGGAGAAGAAGGCAGAGGTTAGCCATGACATATACGTTAAGTGCAAGTTGTATAAAATATGTATAATCCACAAATTGTTAAAATAGTAAAAGATAAAAAAAATTGTTAATTTCAATCCATGTCAATGGTCAATTCCAATCCATGTATTCAAGGGCTAGAGGGAGGGGGGGTGACCGCCCAAAAACCATTGCTAAAGTGCCCTCTAGAGTGGTAAAAACAAGAGGAAGTGCCCTATTGGATGCCCTTCACATGGGAAAAAAATGATTGAGTGCCCTCTAGGGCGCCGCTTCATGCAATAGCTTATGACGATGTGCCCTCTAGAGCAAGAAAATTCAATAAAGTGTCTTAATGAGCGCCCTTCTAGTGGAGAAAACCTATAAGGTGCCCTTACAATGGTCTAAACTTGACGTTTCCTATGGGTGCCCTTCCAATGGAAAAGGGTGCCATTGTGAAGTGCCCTCTGTGCCACCCCTACATGACAGTGTCCCAAAGGGTGCCGTTTCCAGTAGAGAAAATGGGATGCAGCGCTGTATAGGGTATTTCTACAGGTGAGAAAACACGATGAAGTGCCCAATTAGGCGCTCCTCTAATGGAGAAGTGCCCTCCAGTAGACAAAATGTGATGCGTAGCTTTTTGCGCGCTGATGGGGCCCAATGTCGTGCAGTAGGTGCCCTTTTTATTTTTTCGCCCCTGTCCTTCAGACAGCCTGAGTCCGCCACTGAGGGCCGAACAACAAAAACAACCTATGAAATACAGAAATGCAATGCAGTATACAGGTAAGCTACTGCTGCTAGTTAGTTAGGCATTTTATTTGAAGTCCAACAAACTGCGGAAATAAGACCAAACTCGTCACATTCACCAGGATCACTTTAGCTTTATTTGATGTAGGTGAAGCCACTCGTTTAAGAACACGAAGCCACTCACGCAATATTTTCCTCAGGTGGTAGAGCCAAACTTCTTTTTGAAGAGATTTGCAGATATGAATAAATGACTAAAGTTAGCCAGGCAGCTACCTTTCCTTGATTTTATTTATTTATTTTTTTCGTTGGTTGATTTAGGTCTGGAGCCTAAGCCAGATGTGATTGATCGAATTGTTTTTTGATAATATGTAATCTCAGATGGCAGCCGGCGGGCATGACAATTACTGCTAATGGGGGTGGGAGGGCTAATGGAAGGTCATCACCATAGTGATGAGCACAAAAGCTTTGGTGACTTGCTGCTCTTTTCCCGTAACATGGCTAA
>OMKK01036481.1:0-10552 GCA_900302305.1 Polymixia japonica | reverse complement strand
ATTCCCGTGTTTCTAAATCAATGGACTTATGCAGAGAGAAGAAGGCAGCCGCTCATTTGCGCACATGTGTAAAACGTCTTAGAACATATGAAAATGCCGTTCCCGCGCTATATCACGGCATATACAACATGCCCAAAAATATATTAAATATATCAATATAATATTGTGCACGATATATATCGGCCACCCCTTATTTTAAGCTTCCTGCTTAAACTTTTGAACAGGAAAAAAATACACCAGAGAAACATAAAAGTGTGACTATTGCCCTTGTTTGGGTTTGATTGCAATCATTTTCTGTCCAAGTTCTAATCATAGACACAGGCTAGAGATAGACAGAGATCTACTGTTGCAGACTGACTCTATCAAAACAACCAGTCTATGAATATGACTCTGCAAAGCCATTAATGGATCTGCAAAACCATTAACGGATTAACTTAACATAAACAAACATCACGTGATCAGTCATCAAACGCAGTGTTCAAATACAACAGAATCGCTGCACTTCAAAGGCCTTAAAACATAATCTGAAACTTAAAGCTTAATGTATAGGGTTGAGGTTGTAGAGGAGTGATGAGGCACGGCACACAAGTGGAAAATAAATTGGCAGCGACTACTTTGGCGACATCTTACTGTTAAACTGATTGGTGAGTAAAACATTGCTGGCACACATGGACTGAACTGTGCAATAGTATATTGCAACTGAGAGGTCTGTAACTGGCCTGTCAGCACAAGCTTTCCACTCGTTTCACTTACTACAAGGTTGCTAGTGCTGCGGCCTTTGAACCATGTTTATATTTCACACAAAAAATCACTGGGATTCATAGGGGGAAATATCAATAGGCAACAGTGTGCGTGGATTTCAACTTGTAGGACTGGACACCTTGATAACACACATTTACAGTGCACAGGTAAGTGCAACATAGCAACAGAGTCAATTTACTAATTGAATGTTTTTTTTAAAAGAATGTTTTGATTTAAAAAAAAAAAAAAAACACCATCTTAAGCAACGATTAACTCTAACATACCAGTGTTAATGATTTTTTCCCCATAATGGCCAGAAGCCCGTTTGCATTAAACCAAGACAGCTGAGTTCTATCAGCTGCTTCAGTAGATACCAAAATATATCTAAAACACAGCAACATAAATCCTTGTTGAAGTCACCACTAAGTTAGTTCACATTCTTATTGCTGATAGTAGCTGGGATATACTATATGTATACAATTAAATCTCTGTACTTTTGATCCATATTCATGGATGCTACATACTAATCTCGTACCCAGACCTTTCAGATGTTCCGGTGAAAGTCTGGCAACTTTGGGCTCAGAGTCAAAAAAATGTTTGGGGCGGCACTATGTGCCCAGTTTTTTTAAGTGACCAATGTGATAGGCATGGCCAGTAGGACAGTGTCGCTTCCACCACACCCCACACAGATATTCATGGATGGGACTTCCTCAGAGGAAGTTGCAACTTCATCAACTTAAGTTAGTCATGTCTCAACAAGGAAAGTAAGCAGGGTGTTACATATTAGTCCTCATTGAAGACTAAATCTGTTATTCTTTAAAAACTATCAAGGATAACAAAATAAACTTAAAGGGGACATATTATGCTTTTCCTTATTTTCTGACATATATATAATGTTACAATGTCAGATGTTCATATTAAACGTGTCCAACATGTCAAATAATGAATGATAAACTAATCCCTGTGAGCAAAAAGCTCAGACTGCTCTGAACACTAGGTTTCAAACGTTTTTTTCTACTTTCTGAAGGAGCTGACGTCAACTCAGGATGGACGTCTTTATATGGTCATCTGCTCCAGGCAGTGATAAAAATTCCCAGGTCAAAGACAACGAGGGAAAGATGATGCATGTCCACGTCTTTACTACAACATTTTAACAACACAAGTAATAAGCAATCGACTATAACCGACAGTGCAGGGAGATACTATACAGTTGTTTGGCGACAGCAGAATAACATTTTAGTAGTTATGTTAACTTTGTTATTTCCTGACAGCAGATGTTTTCCACTTCAGTCAGTATTGTAGCGCATTTCCCACACGTACACCAAACAGAGACATCCTGCTGTAATCTTTGTTGCTGCAGATGTTCGTGCTGTCTACTCTCATATCCCAAATCAGATTCGGGCTTCTATGTTACTTAGTAGGTTTACAGTTTACTTTCACTTTCCACACCAGCAAGAGGATGTTGGCCAATCAGAAGAAAGTGGGCTTATAGGGAGGGGGGCCTTAAAGAGACAGGAGCTAATACGGTTTGTTTCAGAAAGAGGCTGAACAGAGAGGCTGCATTAAGGCCCAAGGACTCATCAAGGACTGCAAAGCTATATTTCCATGGACCACTTGAACTGCAGAACCATAAATTTGCACCAAAATCCATTGTTTCTGCTCTGCATGCTGAACTCATATATTGGCCCATATGCGAAATGCCATGGAGCTAATACAGCAATTCAGCCAGGCAAGCCTCTCACTGTTATCTGAATTCAAATTGGCTTGGATCTGCCCTGTGCTGCAATGAGAGGATTTCTTGCTGGAAAATCTGGAGCTGTGAACTGCATACTTACAAACCCATAAGCCCCAGAGGTTTGCAATGAAACTAATAAAGGTCCTTTTAAGAAATCCTGCCTCCTCTCAGCCCAGGGATTGGTCCTGCCTAAAGTCTGAGTTGCATCCAAATCACGTAAACAACTGTATCAAACTGTGGACTCCTACCGATCCAAGTCTCAATAATTTAGGAAATTGATTGTTTGCTGCCTACAGATTCGTTTGATGTTGCTTTTAAGGTAAGGCAGCAGCAAAGGTCTAGGGAGCTCATGTATATCTGAGACCCAGTCCCTTGTGCAACGGTGGGGGTAGGGCTTAGTAGAACCTTCGGTCAATGGGCAAGGCAGCTACATGGCTGAGAATTTTCACAAGCCAACGCAATTGAGGTACTCTGGGATTCCAGGAATGCTGCCCACATGGAATTCTGTGCCAGAATATTCATACAGTAGGTAACTAGAGAAAACAAGACCTCAACTTGCTAATAGCAATCAATCAGTGCGTCCTTGCTTGTCAATTTGTGACTTCATGGCGCATAATGGTATTCCACTGTCAACCAATTACTTATCCCAAGTTTATGACTTCTGTCTCAAAACTCCTGCATTATGAGTATTATGATGACAAAATTGTATTTTCTGTCTTCCTCTGAACACACAAAGATTAGCCCACAGGCGTGAGCAAATCCTATCAAAGCTTGGCAGTGGAGAGGTAATACTTTGAGGTTGGACAAAATGTTTGACACATGGCTATACAATTTCAAAGATAACCATCGCCACATATATTTCTGTCTCTTGGTATTTAACTGAAACTTGACAGTTGCCCAGTTGCAGCAAAAGAACTCTTTTCATGTGTTGAGTCCAGAATGAAAGAAACAAATGGACACAATTTATAGGCCTGTAGAAAAGATCAGAACTGTCAGATTCCCTATTTTTCTCTTATTCCCGCACATTAAAGCAACATTAAAGACACCAATAAAGACTGTGCCCTTTCTTAGCCTGTTTGATCTTACTCCAACAGTTTATGTTCTTAAGGTGCCTCATGCAGATGTAGGAGAATGATCATAGAAGAGTGTAAATGAGCAGATTTAAACGCATCATTAAGTCAGCAATATTGAAGAGACAGAGATGATGAAGACCAAAGGCCAAATTGTCATCAACTCAAAACTAAGGAAAGCGCTATACGAAGTAAAATCAAAAATTGAAAGCGAAAGTTTTTGAATAGATTTTGTACAGTGTCTTGAAAATAATACTACACCATGAACAAATGCGTATCTCTTTCATTCAAAGCCCAAATGACAGTGTTCTCTTTACGAAGAGAGCTTCACGCCAGACGAAGTTCTAACAGCAGAGACAAATCGTTAAAATATCTGTTAGCAGTGTAACTTTTTCAGTGAGGTGTAAAAGTGGCATTGAGTTACTCACACTCTCGCATTCTTCAAGTGGAAAAGTTGAAAAAAGTGAGGAGGTCACGAGAAGTCAAGAAAACAAGCCTCTTCCTGAGTCAAACACAGCCATGGTATAACTTTACCATGCCAATGAAACTGAAGACACCCCTATTACACACAGGCTATGAGACTGGCTCATGGACCCTTTCGAAAGAGAGCAATGTGTCAGTCATTATAAAATAGGTGACCATGTGATAAGGAAAGATACATTTATAAGGAAGAAAAACAATAAATTAGTAAGGATAGCCCTATAGTAATATAGTATATAGTAATCCTTAGCTACTGATCAGCACATGCAGTACTCTCAGTTATTAAGGGGTATACTGATATGTACTGCAAGGGGTTGTTTTTCTTGACTCTGCATGGCTTAATCTCTTGGTAATCCCAAGAACATTCAGACAAATAAATGTTAACTGACCAGTGACGACAGTGAATGACGTACCCTAAAAAGGTGAGTCATGTATAGTGGCTAATACAGTTAACACCTCTGTGATTCTCGAATCCAGAGTACGTGCTATAAAATGTATTTCCAAAAGAGTATGTTGTAAATCTGCCAACCACACAATCTCACATGGAAAAAATACATCTTGAATAGGGTGGGTCTAAATTCCATTTGTGTACATGGATACTCCCTCTCAAATCCTTAAGCTTTTATATCCTACAATTAATTTCCAATCCTTTGCAGCTCATCACAAACAATCACACAATACTCGTTCTCCCAAACCTTGGAACGTAAAGAGGATATGTTGGTACGCTTTAGCGATTGGATGCACGTCTGTCTCTGGAAATGAATGCAACACCTATGGACAATCGCTTATACTGTAGAACAATTGTGTTCCGATGGTAAGAATACCATCATCCTGAATTTCACCAAGGGGATGAATAAAGTATCTATCTATCTATCTATCTATCTATCTATCTAATGATGATGCTTGGAACATTTCATTTTTTTAAGCATCATATAACCACACCTGACAACAGTTAATTCATGCCTGCCACGTTATAATGACAGCCATGGCTTGCCCTTTGATACAATGAGTTTGCTAGTAGAATAAATCCCTCAAGGACTGGGCTATGAGGTATGGGAATGCTAGGAAATTGGCTGCTGATTTCAATTATGATAATTCTTACTCTGTCAAAGGCCAGTTGGAAATATTTCGCCATAAGTCAATGTTTAACTGCCAAGTATGTGTTTTCAGTGCCTAAAGATTTTGGACAGAGTGTCCCACTTTCCTAGAAAACAAATACATGATGTTAAATGATCAGGTTGTAAATTAATTTAAATAAGCTTCAGTTTCTAATGTGTGATCTATGACCATCTACTTATTAGTGCTGTCATTTTTGTGTATGTTTTGTATGTTGTGAATTGTGATGCATGAATGAGTTCATACTGTTGCATACTATTAAGATCCTCTTCCTTTTTTCACCACATTTGGGGGATTTACTCTACCAGCAAACTCATTGTATCAAAGGGCAAACCATGGCTGTCATTATAACAGAGCAGGCATGAATTAACTGCTGTCAGGGCTGATTATATGATGCTAAAAAAAACACAAAAGTTTCTTAATGGAGACTTTTACTATAAAAGTTGTTTATTTTTGCTGGCCATTTCTTAATCTCGTGTTTTTATACTTTTATGTTTTGGATGTATGTTCTCTCTTTTCTCTATGATCTCATATCTATCATTTTACCTTGTTTTAATATTATTGTAAAGCACTTTATAAGTTATTGTTTTGAAAGGTGCCATATAAAGAAAGACTTACTTACTTACATTGACGTAATGTGGGGTGTTTATTCTCAAAGTCAATAGAAGCTGATTACCAACCCTAAGCTAATTTGAAACCTAGCTAAAAATCATGACATTATCAAACCTAAATTACAGGGTTTAACAAAATATAAGTTTATGTCTTCATTTACATGACCTGGTGTGTTAAAATGGTAGCTTCCAGTATTGTCATCATAATGTCCTCTCAGTCTATTCTACATTGCAATGTGCACTCACTGTTTGTTTCAATGCTTTCTTATGGTACAACTGATATGAGTGTTAACCTCATTTCCACACTTTCTCATCTCACAAGGGAGAGAGCCTGGAAAATCAAGGTTATCACCTCTGGTATTCGGAGGCGTGACTTCCGGAACAGGATGTTGTAACCTTATAGAAAGCTCCAGTGGGAAATAACCAACAAACTAAGTCAACGTCGAACGACGGATTCGATATGGATTCAAAGTGGAGCCTGTCGAGCCTGTTTCACAATAATGTAAAAAGTATAATGTAAGTAAAAACAGGAATTAATTTATTTTACTTACTTATTCCTGTTCAGACTACCACCTTACTTGGGGCACGAGGGAGGGAAACACCCTGGATGGCAAGCCTGTCCATCGCAAGGTCACTAAAAATACCTAAAAACTAAACTGTAACAAAAAATAGTAAAAATAGCTCATTACAATTCAGTATATAATGTTTCTTTAATAACTAGGCTGAGATATGGCACATACTTGACATAATGGAACAATATCCCAAGCTGAGAAAATTGGTCCCTATGATCCCTCTGATTTCTAATGAGATTTTATGGGAGAGAGGATCCACATGAAGACCAGCTCCAAAGTGTTTGAACAATACAGGTGATTAAGGGATGGAAAACAGGTGGCATGAAAGCAACAGCACTTTCCCATCACGTCTATGTCAGTTGAAAATCCAGTTCAAGTTTTAAAATAAATATATCAAGCTGGTGTCTCAGAACTTTCTCAGGGAAAAACATGTTCCTCTGGATGGATTTACTAATAAACTAGGCAGGTGTCACAATTTCATAAGAGCAGAACAATAAAGTAAATGTTTGAGTTTCATCCCAAAATGCAATATGAGAAAACGTTATTTAAAATGCATCACACAATATTTCATATATAGAAATCCCATCCACACAAATTGCATTGTTTCATAGGCAAAGGTTACATTTCTAATGACTGAATGATTATTGTATCAATTCTATTGACTTTGACATCACTGTTTTTCAAATACTGAATCGTCAATGGTGTAATATATATGATATTTGAAGGCACAACTTCCATTTTAAAGGTGCTCCACAGATGATGAGGCTGGGCAGTTCCCTACTTTGAATTGGCACATGTATTATATTATAGTATATTATATGACACAAGTAGTCTAATAGTAATTGAGAAAGGTGGCTTCACAGGCTATGTCTAGGTTTGATAACACTATTTATGAAGTTGCTCATTAAATATGATCAAAAAGTATCAGATCCCTGTATCTATTCTTAATTACCCTTTGAAAGACATTTTATTGGCCTTTGAAGGAGATTAGTATATTCACATGGTCACACTCACACACACATAAACACACTGAACGTAAGAACATGCACACACACTCATCTTATCAACCCCAAACATGGGTTTATTGGTTGAGCCTTAGTTAGATGGTTATGCTGTTTATGTAATGTGTTCATAATGACACGTTTATTATATATTTCTACAATATCAATTTGATGCACAATATGCGTGACAAGAAAGTTTCAAACTATGAATTCCAATGTGTATTATTCTGTTATTGCTGAGTGCATTGATTTAAATACACCTAACCCAGGAATTGCTGCCAATAAACAATTGCCCTATTGAACTATAAAAAAAATTAAAATCATATTTTGATCTAGTCAAAACTGTCCTCTACGATTCAAAGAACGACAGCCTTCCAAGTTACAGTTACAGTCCACACTTCACATGATTGATGGTTACTGTAAGTCTATGTTACAGATAGTACAATACTTAAGAGTCACTCTAGTGAGGATTCAGACACATGCAAGTCATCAGGGAGGGAAAAAAAACCCAGTCATGAGGTAGAAATTAGATGCTCACCAAGGTTCTTAAAGGCGCGCTTCCGCTTAATAAACGCAATAGCTGACTAAGTGAGGTAGTCAGTCGTACCGAACAAAAGCTCCTATGAAGAAGTGGTCTGGCTTTGTCTGTGAATTATCACGACAGACATCTGCCAAGGTGTAAAACACTGTTGAAATAATGTGTCTGCTAATGTATTAGCCTACTTCACCTAAAGAAAAGACCAGTGACATAACAAGTACAAGCACCAACAGTTCACAGTGTTGTGTGTAATAATGCTGTATTTATAATACCAGCCATTAATAAAGCTACATTTTATGCTAAGTCTATATCAGTAACATGGTAGATGTATGCGTGTATAATGTTGCTCAAATCAAATATGAAAGATGTGTGTCATTTCTAAAAACAGAGATGCAGATGTTCCTCTCCTTGGTTTGGCATCCAGAACGATGTCCCTTTTGGTCATTCTATGGAAAAAACTGTTACTTTTTTGTGGAGAGGGAGACTAACCAAATAGCCAACTCAAAACGGGTAAACAGCATTCACAGACACAGCCTTTAACGACTGAATGTTGAATCAGCTATAAATACACAGCTATGTTATAATTGTTTTCCTCTGCCATCTAAACCAATGAGCCTAGAGGTCCATTGCGGCACAGTGATGGACCACATCACTGGGAAAATGCACTGTACCTCAGAGCCTGGGCGAACTGCCTGTTGAATGCACAACAGTCTCAGCCAAAACACACAGAACCAACTTGGGCACTGCTCTCTGGCTGCACAGCCACTGTGTGTAGAGCAGGCCTTCTGGATACAGCTACAACAACATTCGAGAGAGCAATGATACACAATGTGGCACAAATGCAAATTATTAAAGACATAGGCTAAGCAAGAGATATGACTTGGAATTGTTGACGTAGAAGTCTACGATGAATGAAATGCACACTTCCATTCTGATATTATCATGAGCTTCGGTAAAGACAAGTGGCAACGTTGCAAAGCTATACTCTTTACAGGGAGTACCAGGCACTGCTTTACACAAAAACAGCACGCTATTGTTTCTGTGAGGAGATGCACCTAATGGAACAAGAGTGTAAGCACTATTACAAACATTATGCTCGTATCCACAACAGCATGTTGTTAGTAGCCATGTGACAACCGCTTCAGAAGACCTCAAGCTCCAGGAACAAACATGCTGGGACCATCATCTAGCTGTGCCTGCCTAATGAAGATGTCAATATCGAAGTACAATAACCGCTCTTCAGTCTGCTCATTGTGTAGCCTGTGACAATCTGTCAAAATGATTTATGCAAAGACAAAGCAACACTGGCCCTATTTTCTAGTTCAAACGCACTATCAAGATAGTCTATTAGCTATAACTAGCAGCATGTAACAAAATGAGGTTGGTGTTGTCTTTCCCACAGCCTACACAACAATTTAGGATTCTATGTTTATGAAATGACTTACCAGACACAGACTGCTGAGAAGAGAGATGAGAAGAAAGTCCAGATTGTGGAGCACAAGAGTGGATCCCATCCCTGACCTGAGACAACTCTACCGGCACCTCCAAGAGTCGTTTCAAGGCTCAAATAGACGGATACTGACGCGGAGATGAAATTATTGAATCTACTTAACTATCTTCAAAGTGGCGTGAGGCATGTTTTTACTCCATCTGGCCTCTTGATGCTGATAGTGGCTTGTAAAATCATAACTCTATAATCTCCTCTCTTTGCCCTCGATTTTTTTTCCTCTAATCTACTATACGTTCAGACTCAGTCTACCCACTTTATTTCTCTGCATCTGTCTCTTTTTTTTTTCTTCTTCTGAAATTACATCCACATGTCAGAACTATTTATGTCGCTCTCGCTCTGCGGTGGGAAGTTCAAATGATTCTTTGTAGGGAAGAAACCAACGCTGTATTTTTAGGTCTTTTAAATTTCCCCTCAGACTAATTTAAACACTTCAGTATGGAGCTACGCGCCTTATGCCTTATTCCAATCTTTCCTTCCAAAGTCGTCAGTTTTGTCCAAATGTTAGGTCAGTGCTGGATAAAATAAGAAAACGTATAAATTCATCACGAGTAATTACAGAAATGCACTATTTGAGTATCTCTGGCTCATGTCACCATCGGCGCAGTAATCTATCAGACACGCAAAACTAACAGTAGTCTCGGATATGATTTACTTCTAGTGAGGGCAACATCTGACTACGAATAATATTCTCGTTTCACAAACTTTTCAGATTTGCTTACTTCGCTTGGATGAATCGATCAATGACACGATCGCACGTCACTTCTGTCGGCTGCGGCTTTTCACTACAAACCATAACACAACAGTATCGTTTAGCTGAACTTCAGAGTCGTGCCGACGTACAACAGTCTAATGTAATAGTTACATCGTAATGAAAATGTATGAAGCCTCCCCCAAAAAAAAAAAAAACCTACTGTTTACTTATGGTGATGTAGCCTAAGCTAAGACAGTTGAGGAAAAAACGCCGACTTGGATAGTGAAGAATCACTACTTACTATTTAGTGACACCGAAAACACACACCACCCCTGACGAGTTAACTTATTATTTCACAAAACGTCTGGGTCGGTTTTTTTTTTTTTTTTTTAGCGCGGCGCGTGTTCAGAGAGGAGCTGAAAAGCGGACGGTTCTCGCGCTCAGAAAGAGTCTCCAGATGTGGACGGCAGGAGCTCGCGCTCGGTTG
>OMKK01036471.1:0-11321 GCA_900302305.1 Polymixia japonica | reverse complement strand
GAGAGATCTCAACATTTTGATTGATGAGATCATCATAGGAAATAAAAACAAGACTGGGAAACTGTTTTGTCTGAACAAAACACTTCTGAATTGTGTGTTTGTATGTGTGTGTGTGGGTGTGTGTGTGTGTGTGTGTGTGTGTGTGTGTGGGGGTGTGTGTGGGTGTGCGTGGGTGTGCGTGTGTGTGTGTGGGTGTGTGTTTGTACTCTGAGAACTATATCATAGACCTAGATAAGCTTATTCCACGTGAGGTAAAGGGAACCATGAAGCATAAAATGCAACTCATTATATATATATAGAATGCTACAGAATGTTGCAGTAATTATCTGTCAAAGACTAAATGGACCATAAAGTCATTATTAAAGGGGAAATGTGCCTTTAATCAGGTTAAGGAGATGTTCATTTTTTAGAATGCATACTTTAGTTTATGAATAAGATTCCATTAATAGTGTGTTTTTGTTTGTTTTGGTGGTTGAGCTCTTAGAATATATATGAGTGCATGCTTAATTACAGCCTATGACACCAAGTACACAAGTCTAGAACAGGAACATTTCCAGGGTATTAACCAGCTACATCATTTCAAAGAACATTGACATTGAAATACGATCCTATAGACAGCAATTGAAAGACGGTACAATTCAAACGCTGTAGCTTCTGTAAACGTGATCATTACCCAAAGACACAAAGCAAGCTTGTGACCGGAAGGATGCTTAGTTGAACTCCTCGGACCGACCGGGGGGAAATTCGAGCCGGAGAAGTGAACGATAAATGTTCTTCCCTCCCTCAACTGCTACCATCAACATGACTTTAAGTATAGCGCTTAACCCTCAGCTGCGCCAGTAGAGCGTCTCGGTGGCCAGCAGCAGAGGACTGTGGTTATACTGGGTACCTCCCAGGCGTCAGAGAATGAATGTGTGCGTATAAACCCTCCCTGCCCCTGCAGCTGCACGCATTGCTGTGAACGGGAAGACGTGCATCTGCATCGTCCTGCCCCGTTCAATAAGGGTTAAGTTAGAACAGATGAAACAGCTCTCTAAGTATTTGACATTTTACCTCCTGTGTTTCCACGCTTACAACCTCTCCCTCTTGGCACCGTCATTCCAGACATAGCAGGGAGAGGGTAAATATAGCGCACTCAATTGTTTTTATTTGGTGATTGGCCCAGTGCTTACTTAATTTCTGTTTTCAGAGGAAATCTTTTCATCCAACGAAATATTTCCCTTAATAAGGAGGTGCCTGGGGTTAGGACACACTGGAAACTACCTAAGTAAAGAAAATATCTGAGTTCAGCCGAAATATAGGGAATGGTGAACGCAGAGTTGTGGTTGTTTGTGTCAGGATGCGGGTTACAGTTTTCTACTCCTCAGAGGACAAGATAAACACCAATAAAGAAGAAGTCCTTCTGAAGGATCACCTTCACCCTGCGGTTAAGCATTACTGCCGGATCACACACACGTAACACAACGACCATCTCTGTAACCAGATTGCCAGTTTGCAACCCAGTTCAACAACTTATGGGAGGTTCTGGAGAGGTGCTTAAAGGTACTATATATGATGTTTTGAACGTTAATATAGCAGCAAACAACTATTTGCTATGTAAAGATATAGTGGAGTAATGGCGTCCTGAGCAGAGAATGAAGTCACACTCCCTCTGTGTGTGTTGTAATCCCATCTTCTCTGTTCTTTGTTTTGCTAGCCGGTCCGGCCGCGCGTTCAGATTAGCTTGTGTGCGTTGATGTGGTCTGAGACGCTGGTGCTCTAGTGCGACACCTAGTGGCTGAATGTCGTGTATAGCTCCTTTAAGGTAGTGTTTTCCACCACATTCAACAAAACAAGTGAGATTAATAGTACGAGATCCCTCCAGTACAGTTAAAGGCATTCATATAATCTACGTCAAGGCATGTGGTTGACTGAAAGTCTGTCATTTAAATTATTTTGTATTCCAGAGAATATTGTGATGCCAGAATACTTTATTCGTTTACCAGAATACAAATTCTTGGTTATGTTTTTTTGCTTTATCAAACCCATATGGGGAAACAGGTACTCCTCCCAAGGGCTTGTCTGTATTGACATCATAGCGTGTGTGGATGTGATTGTCTACATATGTTTGTGTGAAATCGTTTTGTAGTGTGTTTCTTGTTCTAAACTGTATTAGATATCGTCACGCCCTCCCCTTTTAAACATTGTATTTTAGGAGGTGTTTATGATGTCGCCTGCAATGACATCACTTGTGATCCTTCATATTTGCCAAGGAAGGGGAAACAATCCTTCTCTTTCACTCCTAAAATGTTGTAAAACATGATAATGAGTTCCATCTGTAAAATTAATCAAGCAATAATTTCCTGCTTACCTCCTGGGGAAAAATGCTCATACAAGTAGACGGAGAAGCTATTAACATTCCTCACCGTGTCCCATGTTATGACCGAGTCTATAAAGTGAATGTTGTTTGTTTTGTTGGTGTAAAAGATATACTTACCTTGGCTCATTGGTGCAGTCTACCTCCTTGACTTTAAGTTAATTACTGAATGTTACTAATGCCTTTCTGCTGGCTAATTTGTGCTGTGGTTTTTAATTTATAGAGTGATCATTACCAGTGCAAGACTATGTTAACCAATATAACTTTAAGGAGTGGATATATTGTACGTTTGTCATCACCAAGACCTTCCAATCCCAAAGTAAGCCTTACTTAGTCAGGCCAGGGAGAACATAAGTCCAAAGTTATTCATAGTCAAAGGACTAATTTGTGGGTTAGCTAGCAGCTTTTCCCAGTGTTTCTTTATTAATGGGCTAGCTGTACAGCTACTGCTATTATTCATATGGCAGCTAGCCCACTTCACATTTTCTTCAGGAAATGTACTTTCTAGTATGAAATATGGAATTCTTCTGGTAAATTCTCAGTTTTTCATCAACCTACAAAAAATGTCTTTGTATTTCAAGAAAGCTCCAGGTTTATGAATATATAACTGTTTCCTTTACAGTGTATAGATATTAATGTGTGCTTATGAAAGACATTGTAGAACACTACTGCTGTATATCTGTATAGAGGTATTATTGATGATTGTTTGCTTTTTGTTTTGTAGTTGTACTATTTGGTTTGGCCTTCCTCTCCCCTCCTCCACTGTGCCCTCATCTCTTACTAAAGATCCAGGAAGTCAAGAGTTAAACTGTGTGTTGATGTGTCCAGTGTTGACTCATGTTTTGGATAAGCTCTGTGGCTTTGATCGGTTCTCCATCCAGGACAGAGAGACTCACAGCACATTGTGATCCTCTTCCACAGTAGCCAGATGACATTGACTCATAACGCATGATGAATGACCTCAGCTTTCCGGAGACTCATTCTGGGCTGAAACAGAACAGGAATGTTAGGGGAGACCGAGTGGGTAGGATGTGGGTGAGCAGCAAAGGGTCTCTCAACGTGCCTTCAGTCTTTGGTGCACAAAACACTCTTGGGAATCCTGGCCTTGCGCTATTTTAGCGTCAGAAAAACACAGCTCATCATCTGCTTGGGTGACAGAATTGTACAAGTGCGTCACTCATGGAAACGTCTGAAGTGAATTGAAATGACTTCTATATTCTCAGATTATCTCAATGCTGAATGTTGTTCCTAGTCTGTGTCCTAATTCTCTGCTGCTGCGATGTCCTGCCTATCGTACGTCCAGTTCTATGTCCTCTTCTGCCCTATTTTATTCTATACTTATTCCTACTTTTCTATTCATATAACATTGTATTAAATGTGCTATAGTTGATGTCAGTCTTGACTCTCTCTCCACCGTTCCATGTGAACTCATTCAACATAAAGGAATTCATGTATAGTCAGTGTTTTGACGAGTGACTGAAACATTGAGTATACGTAATTCTTGAGTGCGATCCGATTCCTTTACGTCGAATGAGTTACGTTCTAGATGAGGCGCCAGTCTGAGCGCAGAGCGTCTCTTAATCTCCGGGTGGACTAACGGTGGCGTGTTGTGTGTTTGTGTCGCAGGGGAGCCGGGGCCACTACCGGTACCACTGGCAGAGCCACAACGTCAAGCACAGCGGGGTGGACGACATGGTGCTGCTCAGCAAGATCAACGAGGACTCCATCGTCGACAACCTCAAGAAGCGATACATGGATGACTACATCTTTGTATCCTTCTGTTTTCTCACACAACTGGTTCACACACTGGCGAGGAATAGCTCAGTCTCTCCACACTCATGCTATTCCCAGAATAGCTGAATAGTCATTCACGATGTCATAGTATCTGTGAGTAATCGGCTAGTGTTTCAGGGTGGAGCCCCTCCCACCAGGCCCGGCCATGTCCGGGGGGGGGAGAAGGGCCTCTCGGTGCCCCCTGCCTGGACCCCGGGACTCCCGTTCCCCTGCCGACTCCTTCAAGCCGGAATGAATGCTAACAGGGGTTTATCTCATCGTGACGCGGTGTGTTAAATACTCGGTAAATGGAATCAGAAAAGAGAGAGAGTTTGTTTGAGTCGGAGCGTTGCTCCTAGTCTTCGCTAGCAGTCACAGTTTTGATTGGGCCGGTGATCTAAGATGATGTGCTGAGTTATCGGTCCCACACATCTGACAAAATGGGAGGTTTCAGATTTAAAAATTTGCACTTGTGGCTTCCCGCTCAATATGCTCTTGATGTGAAACGACTGGATCTCTGAATAACCCCTTTGAAAAGCAATGGTAACATTTCTCAAAGGAGCTTATTACATTAACTTAATCTGTGTTCTGGCAGCATTTAGGATTATGAAGTTTAGCAACTGCTAAATAAAACTGTCAGTTTTAGACTTGAAAACTCTGAGTCGGCCCCTTTGATTGGGGTCAATAGAGAGCAACACAGCTCGGGTCTTTCAGACAGAAGTATGTTGGGGCCGCGGGTCAGTGAAGGCCTTGAGCATCTTTTTGGATGCAGAAACCTCACATTACACTGCTGGGTTGTTCACTGTAGTGTGTAAACACTGGATCTTTATAGGGCTCAGACCCAATCACCAAATACTACAAATGCACACACTGGCCTGATGTTATGGTCCTAATTATAGGGGTTAGGTCATTTTATTCCCATCCAGTCCAATCATTTCTTTGTAAACTTTCATATAGCAGCGTGGAAACTCTAAAACCATGAAAAGAGAAATGCAGTGAGGCGCTCTCTCAGTAAAGATCTTTGTACTGTATATGAATACTGACTTCGTTGTTTATATTGCTGTCTGTACTCATGTTGTGTCCTTGGGATTACAAAGAAGTCGTGATTTTTGTTTTGTGGTCTTGTGGTTTCCTTTGATGTTTTGCACGTGATATGATCTTTAACCTATGACCTCTCCAGACATACATCGGCCCTGTGCTCATCTCTGTCAACCCCTTCAAGCAGATGCCATATTTTGGTGAAAAAGAAGTCGAGATGTATCAGGGCGCGGTACGTTGCAACCCGTGTTTCCTGGGAGGACATGGGATACCTGATATGTAGCGTTACCATGGCGTTTAAAATGGATTCTGTTCATTATAACTCACACACTGCCATCTTATACCATGGATGTTATTATAAGTGTAGGATGGGGATTTCAGATTATAACGCTCTGTAAGATAAGGCTTTGAAATGAACTCTATTAGACATACTGAGAATAGTTTCCAGCAGGTTGGCACAGATGTCCCCACCAGCCGTCTTATCCTTTGGGAAACGTTGGCAGAACCTTCAAAGGAGAGTCTGTTCTGTATTCTCTTAACTGCTGCTGGCCTGCCTACGGAGTGTGGGCTTGGTTCAACACTCTGCAAAGTCCCAATCCTGGAGAAAAGCTTTTTGTCCGCGAATTTTAATCCTTAATAACATTGAAACGTCCCCAAATCCAGTTTTAATTCCCTTTACCAGTTTAATTTCATATAGCTGTAACCATTTAAAACAGTAAAATTGTGTGGTAACTGTGGTCCTGCTTTTTCTTGTGACCCGCCAGGCCCAGTATGAGAATCCTCCACACATCTACGCTCTGGCAGACAACATGTACCGAAACATGATGATCGACCGCGAGAACCAATGCGTCATCATCAGGTACGGATTTGAAACGGTGATCCTTCGTCCTTCACTCTGCCTCACTGTCCTTGTACCGGTCTGAGAGCGCACACATCAACCCAAATGAAAAGATGTGTGGAAAATATCTGATTGTACCGCAGGGAAGACAAAAGAGAGACAAAACCCAGACGTGGGAGAGATGGTAATCGGTTCAGTTATGACATACGCTGTTGATGAACTGCTGTGGGTATTGATAAAGGGTGGTGAATGGAAGGAGAACAGACCTAACGGGTTCCACCACATCACCAGGTGCAACATTTTTGAGGAACCTCCTGATTCTCACCTGCAGGTAGTCAAGAGTTGCTCTTTCATTAAGTTTAGGGAGAATTTGGGGAGTTTTGTCTTTTCCTCGAGCCGTGGTCATCGAGAACTCTCTGGCGTAGGAAGACAGGTTAACTCCGATTCTCCTGGAGATTATAGTTGGCCCCGTGAGTGTCATGGGTTAAAGCTGCCTAGGAAAAAAGTGTGGTGTCATGCTTGGTGCTTTATCCTATAGGTCACCTGAGCAGGGTCAGTACTGTAGTGCTTACTAATGGAGAATGACCCCCAGTCAGCACTTTCTCTGCTGTTGTTTGGACAGCGAGCAGTTGCTGGTTCAGTTTCCCACATAAAGGCATAGAAGTGGATTTTGTGATCAACCAGATGAGCAAACAAAGGCATGAAAGTGGTTTTGTGATGGACCAGATTGCAAACAAAGACCTCCATAAAATTGCTGTCCAGGCAGTGTGGGCGACAGGGTGCTGCGTTAGCCCGGTGTTTTCCCTGCGTTAATAAGAAAATGTGTGAAGCAACAGTAATTCAGCAGGACGTGACTCATGTGAGACGGTTGAGCAGTGTTAGACTATTTTACTGTTTTAAACATATTTGAATGGAACTTTAAATGGAACTTCGATGGTACTATCCCTTGTGTGGGGAGGCTAGATTTATACATAACCCACAACATCTCAACCACCAATTCCTGATTTCACACAATCAATCCCCACAATAATAGGCTAATTGGACTGCTTATTCCTCTGGCCTGAAAAAGCCCACTTAGCAGTTCAGAAACTGCACGGTACCAACAATCATTGATTGAAGACAACTGACCCCTGCTAGCTTGAAACAGCTCACCTAGCAGTTCAGAAGCTGAATTGTAGCAACAATCATAGGCTAAACGGTCAGCTGATCCCTTTGGCCGAAACAGCCCACTCAGCAGTTCAGAAACCAAACATTAGCCAAACATTATCAACAAACGGTAAGGATCAGTATTTAAAAAGCTGGTTCATTTCATGTCAAACACTCAATGACATCGAGCAAATACTTCCAATTCAATGTTTCTATCTGTTTCTCTTTGGATTGTGATTTGGGTCTTAAACTGATGAATGTAGACTCCTATAGATCCACTGGAAAAAGGAGTTTATTTATAAGACCAACCAACATCCAGCAAGACATTTGTCATCATGAAAGCAGCCTTAAGTCTATACTGGAACATGCGTGCACTTTAAATAGTTTTCTAGGAACACAGTGAACTTTGTTAGGTAAAACTGCCAAAACTGGAAGTTGATTTTCAAAATACATCCATCTCATTGTCGATGTCACTGTTAATATCTCAACCCCTCCGTTTTTTTCCTGATGTGGTTTAACTTCTTTCCATGTTTGGGCACTAAATATTTGAGGAAGTTAACAATGTCTTTAACATTTGAGTGCTATAACAATGGGACTTCTCCGTTTGGGGGCTCAAAATAGGATGTGATTCAAACTCCAGCCACAGCTTGGACCAAAAAAAACTCTCTTGAGACAATAACTTCAGGACAGCATGAGGATTCTTACTGCTTACAGATGGAGGTTATGCGGGTTCAACTGCTACTAAAGGTCAAACACCAGGATACTTGTTGTGTGTGTTGTGCTAGTCCAGACCCAGTCCTAGTCCAGACCCAGTCCTAGTCCAGACCCAGTCCTAGTCCAGTAGGTAAAGCGTATAGGCAGAGATGTTTAAGCGTTTAGAGAGAGAGAGTTGCGTAACAGAATGGGTTCCATGATTCCTTCTGGCAGCCTGAGAGAGTCTGCAGCTGTGCTTTCTCATAGAGGTATTACCAACCTGACTCTCCTTTAAGACGCAGAATGAAAACAGACTCCAGTGTTCTCCGCAGCCAAACCACATATGTCAAAATAAGTATGGCCCTGGCAGAATGAAAGACGACGAGGAGAGACGCGTGTAGGGTGAGAAAAGACAGAAGGAAAGGAAAAGAACTGGGTAAATGTGACAAAACACAACGTCATTACTACTACAGAGCTGCTCCTCCCAGCTGCTTTTCACTTCAGACCTCAGGGTCTTTTTCATGCACAACCTAAAGATATAGCAGGAACGCTGCAACACACAAGAGATATTCAGCCGGTAGCCGTTCTGTAGGTGAAAACAGCTTGTTGATTACAGGCGAAAGTTTAATTGCAATATATGAAAATGTTCTTTATTCCAATGTACAACCAAACATGGTCTTAACGTCCCTCCTATTCTCTGCTTTCTAGTGGGGAGAGCGGTGCAGGAAAGACTGTTGCAGCCAAATACATCATGGGCTACATCTCCAGAGTGTCAGGAGGAGGACCCAGAGTTCAGGTAGGACAAGCTAGCTTCCACTCACAATGCCTTCTTCTTCTCCTTTGGATTTCAACACACTTAAGACTTTTATTAGAAAGATAAGCTTTCGGTCAAACAGCCGTCGTCAGAGCATACGAAACACGAGCACAGAGAGCGCTTCTTATTGTACGGTCCGATGAAGGTTGTTTGAATGAAAGCGTAGCTTTTTGATGAAAGTGGAACACTGCGTGGAGTGTGTGGAAGTCATTTTGTGTTGTCTAGACTCTTTGCTTATCCAGCACTTTAGAACACTATGTGTGCTGAATATGAAACACATTTTGAGATTAATAATATTCTGATTACCTTGCACAAGCAATCACAGTTTCATAGTTGTCGTGTATAATGGATTTTACAGGCGTGCATAGAGTCAGACAGACACCTGTTCCCGTTCCTGTCCTGTGCCCGTTCTCCCCTCCACAGTTCTGACGTGTCCCAAATCATCTCCTATCAACCTCCCGTTATCAGTCCATCAGCAGGCTCTTACCCCTCGTACTCACCCAGCCCCCAGCAGCCATCTGGCTGCACCCCGACAAGCAGATGTCCCGTTGCTAAGCCCCGCCCCCCTTTCCACCAGCCCTAACACTGACTCTACAGGTCTTCCAGTTTCCAGTCTCTAGGGATCTAAGTTTGATGTGAAAATGCCTTCGCTGTGACGACACTGGGTTCATAGTTGTTTTATTCAGTCCAGTTAAATCTGTCAGATAAAAGCTTGTGAATTTTATGATCTAGATTATATGAATCCTTGTGCAGCGTGTTGTTAGGCTTGGCCTCTGGTTGGAGCAGGTAGGGGTGAAATATCGTATTTAAGGGTTTTTCAGCAGGTGTCCTTCAGGTTAGGAGACATTTCTACTATCTAGCAGCCTATCCTGTTCCATATCTACATACATAGGTATGAATATATGAATATGATGTGACTCCTCACCAGTAAACTGTCCCTATCAGTCCATCTGTTTGGTCATAATCATCTTTACCAAGGAGGCAAATCATCCCCCAATTGATAAATAATGATTATTAATAGTTTAGAAAATTAAAAATCGCTGTAGAAATATATAAATAAATATATTTTTTCTGTTAGAAATACTAGTCTCTATAAAAAGGACAGTTTTATATATTTCAGTACCTGTAGTACGAGAGGTTTATAAAATGAAAGAACTTTTTTCTTTCATTTCTGAAAGGACAAAAGTTCAAGAATGCAGATTCCAAGAAATACTACCAGTCCACTTCTGTATACAATACTGGAAGAGAGAAGAGCTCAGTCAATGATTTAAAACTCATGTGTTTCTGACATGCAGATGGCTCATGGGAAAGATAATGTTCTCCAGACGTGTGTGTGTGTGTGTGTATCTGTAACTGTGTGTGTGTGTGTGTGTGTGTGTGTGTGTGTGCGCGCGCGGGCATGTGCTCACGTCTATGTGTGGAAAGTTCCAGAGACCTGCACAAGGACTTGCCAGCAAGGGTGTGAAGTCTGTGGTGTGTCTGTCTGTCTGTCTGTCTGCCTGTCTGTCTGTCTGTCTGTCTGTCTGTCTGTACTTAACCTGTTAGTCATCGAAGCTAATGGCTGACTTTCTGCGTGTGTCCCCTGACAGCATGTCAAAGACATCATCCTCCAGTCCAACCCCTTGCTAGAGGCCTTCGGCAACGCCAAGACAGTGAGGAACAACAACTCCAGCAGATTTGTAAGCTTAAATTCTGTTGCTGTTTTGTTTTTTGTTTATTTACTCTGGGGATTGTGTGTCCACTGTTGTGATGTTGGCGCTGATTCTTGCCTTGGTTTGATTGAGAGAAAAAAACCCTCAGTGAACCAGATAAATATGCGTGTCCGTTTCAAACTGGGTAAAGAAACGGGCGAAATCTGTTACAGCGGTGGTTTGCAAACCGTTTCTCCGGGGAACCAAATTTTCGACATAAATTTTCTCGTGCTCCAAAAGTGATTTTGCAGGCTCTCCTCAGAATAATCCCGCTTGTGTTGCAGGGACTTGAAAAAGCACTATGGTATGATAACACAGCCTGCAGCTTCAGACAAAGTTAGAAAAACCTAGTCACAATACAATTCCTCAACTGTTTTATTCAGAGAAATCTATGGCTACCAGTTACTCCAGGATAATTTGAGGACTAATTTAAATATTTCCATGACCCATCTTTGGATCTTGACCCAGACTTTGAAAAACAATAATTTATAGTTATGGCTTTTCTCTTGTCTCCTCTTCCTTGGGGTTGCAAGCCTCATGTGTGTCCTGGTTAACCAGAGCTGTACTGTAAGGACATACTGCACAGAAAGACTGGGCCGCTCGCTCCATAACCACTGAGGCGCAAACTATACTGGTTGAAGTTGGTTAGCATGGACATAAAACCAGGGCCAAGCACATTTGACAAAATCTACTCTGTCAGAACTTATGCAACAAAGCTTAGAGTTTTAGCATTGTATTCAGGTTAACATACAAAGCAGTATTGTCTCAGTTTGGGTATTTTTGGTCTAGTTGTGGGGAATTAAATTCAGTTTGGCACTAATGGCCTGAGAGTATGTCTTTGAGGTAGTCTCCATGGATAAATGGTGTGTCTGTGCACTCTGGGATTTCAGCCCTCAGTTTGACTGAGACTGGAATAGATATTACATTACAGACCTGTCTGGAGAGGAGAGAAAGACAGAACAGGGAGAGGTT